>JASAUF010000601.1:0-155605 GCA_030180095.1 Magnolia changhungtana | reverse complement strand
CTTTTATTTCTTTTTTTTTTTTTAATATAGATGTAATCAGCTTGTCGGTCGTGTTTTGCTAGCCTCGGCCTTTAATATAATATTTATATTTATGCTTACTTTTGTTTCTTGACCGATTTTGGCTTTTACTTGTCATTTGTGATTATTCTAACCACCCTTTAGTATGAACTTTCCATATCTCCCCGGAAAATGGAGATGATATGCTTTTAAAAATCAACCATTTATTGGATTTTTTTTTTAAAAAATCTTTCCATCCATGTTACGAAGAACATAATCTCCTCTATGAAGAACTTTTACCACTGTGTATGGTCCATCCCACATAGGTGACTATTTATGGAATGCAACAACATCCTTACTCTCGATAGGCAATATTACTTTCCAAACAATACTTCCCTCACCGAAAGCTTTCTTTTTCACTTTTTTTTTTGTATGATCGAGCAACTCTAGCCGTGTTTGTCATAACAAATACAAAGTCATGTAAAATGTGACTTATATTGTATAAAGCACACCTTTGTTTGTCAAATTTTGTTTATACAAAACTTGCAGCTTATGGAGCTTTCTAATGTGGATCAAGATGGAAAGTTCAAGTCTCTACTGAAGTTTCAAGATCAAGATAAAAAGTTCAAATTCTACTAAGTTCAAGATGATTGAGTCTAAGTTCTACTAAAGTTCTAGAAAAAGATCAAGCTCCATCTTCAACTTCAAGCTCTATTGAAGAATCAAGTAGAAGAACAAGTTCCATGAAGTTCAAGTATTCAATCTACTTTAAAGTTCAGTCATTTCAGGTATAACAAACCCTAGAAAGACCTTAGGCTTAGGTACTTTCAAAACATAACTTAAATGGATTTTTATGCTTATGTTAGGCTAAAGTTCGACTATTCTAAGCTAAGGTTCGACTAGTCTAAGTTGTGGCTCGACTAGTTTAAGGATTTTTCGACCAGTCCTAGTTTAAACTAAAGAAAAATGGATTTTTTCGATACTTCTTCTACTAGTCGAAGATGGGCCTTTGACCAGTCGAGGGTTAATTGACTCGAAGTTCAGCAATTGAATCAGTTTGGATTTTAGATACCCTCGACCAAGTCAAAGACCTTGCTCAACCAGTCGAATAGGGCTCTCTACCAGTCGAGAAAGGCCTTCAATCGTCAAGATCTGTTTTATCTTTTGCGCTCAAATTTAAAAATTTGTTGGGCCCGAATCCGATTCTTAGACAAGTCGAAGACTGTCTTAGACGAGTCAAAGCAACAACTTCTTTACCTATAAATAAAGGCTTTCTTTCAATCCAAAATTAACAATTCAAACCTATCAAATCCTTCCACAAGAGAGAGAAGCCCCCATTATTGTCAAGCTATTGCATGGTATTTATAAATTTTTAATAGCTTTTTTTTTAAATTTTGTTTTAATTCCTTGATCTCTTATTTTCTGAATCTTATTTTATAAAGAGAGTAAATACTCTTCTTTGAGATCTTAAGGATTCAAACAAGTAGCCTTTGGTTTGAATCTATTTAAAATCAATCTAGAACCTTAAACCCTTGTCTATATGATTGGACATTGAACAATCTATTTCAAGAGAAGCGGTTCTACAACTACATCGACTGATACATCTTCAAAGGAGAAGATAAGTATATTTTGCTTTTATAGTTTGGTTTTATTGAGATAGCCAAAAAATCTCGTTTGTTGATTTTTCTTAGATAGCCAAAAAATTCTTAGAGAGGGGTTCTTTTGTTTGTGATAGCCCTTTAAAATCACAACTGTATCAGGTTTTAAGGTGACCCTAAGAAAACCTTATTTATAGTGAAAGCCAATATCACGTGGATAGTGATTATTCGGAGTGGAGTAGTTGTGAGTGTTTGAGAACAATTGTTGTACACACCGAACCACTATAACTCTTGGTATTGTGGTGAATGTTTTTTTTTTTTTTTTTTTTGCATTTGTGGAGAATGTTTATAATTTTATTTATGTAAAAGTGGTAAATGTTTGTAATAGATAGCTTTATTTTCTCTTACTTGGTTTGAGATCTTGATTCTTACAAACGTTCGCAAAATAAGGTTGTCCTACCTGAACTTGGTTTGGGTGTAAGGTTGTCCTACAAATTAGTTTGAATCAATTTTTTAATACTAGTACGACTGATATTTCTGATTTATTTAATATTTTAATACTTTAATTTTTATTTGGCATAGTCCTATTCATCCCGCCTCTAGGACTTCTTAAGCTCGCCTTTTCATGCCCTTAGCCAAATTTCATCTAAATCCTTGAGTTCAACTAGCATAGTTTCTATGAACTCGGTCGAGGTTAAGTTAGCTTGATATGTTACACGTATTGTTGATACAATCACTTCTAATAGTCATACAACATCATGTCCAAATACCAATCTAAATGGACTCATCCTTGTTGTTGCTCGAAAAAAATTGCGATATGCCCAAAGACACTAACAATATAACATGTCACTGTTTAGAATTCTCGTCAATCATTTTTCGTAAAACATTCTTGATGACCTTATTACTAGCCTCGACCTGGTCGTTAGCTTGATCATAAAAGTTGATGAATGCATCAACTTGATCTTTATACTGATTAGTCATTGGCTTAACTTTCTTGAATGAAAATGTTGTTCCATGATTCATAGTGATGAATTCAGGAATTCTAAATTGATGAATTATGTAAGTCTGAATAAACTTAGTAATTTCTTGATGAACGACTTTGCCATTATCAATTTTGTGAAATAATCGGTCGCCTCAATAATGAAAGTCTACCACATAGATGATGGAGGATAAATTTTCCTTATTAAATCAATAGCCCTTCCTCAAAATGGCTAAGATTTGACAATCGGATGCAATTCAGTCGTGGGCACATGCTGTATCGACCCATGTTTCTTGACATACTTCACACCCATTAACATATTGGTCATAATCGAAAGACATGCTTAGCCAGAAATACCCATAACATGCATCGAAGTGTGAGTCTCATTTTCCTTTTGACCTAGTGTGCTCTACAAATTCCTTCATGTACTTCACCCATGTCTAACATAGACTATTTTTTGCTCAAACATTGCAATAACACGCCATCAACCACTTTTTGATATAGCTCCTCGTTGATCAATACATAGTTTGACAGCCATCCTCCTAATTTCTCAGTCGACCTCCAGAAGACCTAATATATTTTATAATTAGAACTCTCAGTCATTATCGCACCATGACCAGGAAAATTTTGTTGGTCGATTCCCTCTGAAAAACTGAGGGTAATGACTTCCTTTGAACAGTCACAATTCTTTCTTCAAATTCTTGTGTGATTTCTTTGAATAGTCAGCATTCTTTCTTCAAATCTTTGTGCAATTTGAAGCATTATTGCTAACTGTTCCATCTTATTGACATCAATATTATTTCTTTAGTTTTCTGTTTTAACTCGACCTTATCAAATTTACTTACCAACTGTGTCTCCAACAGATGATATGAATGTAAGGCTGTACTTGTACAATTAAATGAACCAATGAGTTGGTTTATTACTAACAAAGAATCACCCATAACCAATACCACTTTTGCTCTTAAATTGGTCAACAATTCTAGAACAATTATCAAAGCTTCGTATTCGGCCTGATTATTGGTACAATCGAATTCAAGCTGGAATGCAATTTCTTTTTTCTACCAGCTAGATCGATCATAACGATCCTTGCTCCTGATCCTTTGTCAGTTCTTAAACCGTCAAATATCAATCTCCAGGGTGACCAATAAACCACATACAAGTCTAAAGCCTCTAAAGGGAGTCATCCTTCTATGCCTGTAGCATGATCAGGCAGAAAATCTGCAATGGCCTATCCTTTTATAGCCCTTTATGGCACATAGAACAAATCAAACTCAGATAACGTGAGAATCCATTTGCCAATTTAGTCATTCAAAATTAGTTAATTTAACATATATTTTATTAAATCAGTTACCACAAATACATTGATTGTTTCGACCAGCAAATAATGTTGTAATTTTGTAGCTACAAAGTGCAATGATAAACATAACTTCTCCATAGCAGAATACCATCTTTCGATATCTAATAATTTTTGACTAAGATAGTAGACCGCACTTTCTTTTCATTCATCATCATCTTGCGCTAACAAACCTCTAATCGACTTTGCGAATTGTGATATACAACTTGAACGAGCGACCCTTTATTAATGGCATTAACATTAGTGGCTTAGACAAATACTCTTTAATATTGTCGAAAGCCAATTGATGCTCTACCTCCCATATAAACTCATCTTCTTGTTTTAGCTTCAACAAAGGAGAAAACACATTAGTTTTTTCAGCACAGTTGGAAATAAATTGCCGCATAAAGTTAACCTTACCAAGAAATGTTTGTAACTCAATTTTGGTTTTTGGTGGCTGACCTTCTATTATTGCTCACCACTTATACTGATCAATCTTGAATCCTCTCTGATGTACCATAAAACTCAAAAAAATTTCGATTGATACACCAAAAGCACATTTAAGAGGGTTCATTTTTAATTTATGAATCATTATTCTCTCAAATGACTTTCGTAAATGGTCGAGATGCTTTGTCAAGTTGTCTGATTTGACCACTACATCATCGATATAAATTTTCATGAACTGACTAATCATATCATGAAAAATTGCGTTCATGGCTCTTTGATAAGTAGCTCTAGTAATTTTACACCCAAATAGCATTACAACCAAGAAAAATATACATAAAGGACCAGAACATCTTAAGGCTATCTTTGGGACATCCTCTACTACTATATTTCTTTGATTACATCCTAAATAATCATCCATAAAGGGTACCATTTGATGCCTAATAGCCCGATCGATCAGCTAATCGGCCATATGCATGGGATACTCATCCTTTGGTGTTGCTCTATTTAAATTTCAAAAATCAATGCACACTCTAAGCTTACCATTCTTCTTGATAATTGGCAATCCATTTAGCATATTTGATGGGTTTAATGAAGCCTGCTTTGCCGCTCGATTTCCTCTTTGATCTTTTGCGTTACTTTGACCATCATCCGCCTAGGTGGCTATTTATGTGGCCGAATGCCCCCTTTATAGGTAACATGTATTTAACCAAATGTCGTTCTAATCCAAACAATTCATGCATGATAATACCAAGAAAAACAATCGACAGACTCTTTAAGTAAATTAATGAGTTTGGCCTGTGTTTGGGAATCCAACAAGCTACTAATAAAAATAGGTTTGAGATGTTGCTTAGTCCCCAAATTTAGTTCTACTAAAGGATCTTGAATATGAGCTTGAGAATCCTCTAATTTCTCTGGAGTTGGTTTCAAATCATTCATTTCAATACCATCTTCAGTTTCTTGATCGGTCGGTATAGTTATGCCGGCCATATCAACAAAACACCTATTATCATGCTTTCGCAATTTGTACTTGAGCTGCCACACTCTGGCCACGAACTCAGCTTTGATCAATGATTGGTCTATCATGGAATTTCTTCAATCATACACATTATAGTCGCACGAAAGGGAATTAGAGTCTTCGACAATTTTTTGCTTAATCAAATCATGGTTGTAATATTCCAAACGACATTATTAGGATTGAGTCTAGCATCAACTTCGGTTGGTTTACCATTCTTGTCTCGACCTATAAATCATATCGATCTGATCTCATTTCTATAGAAATAAGCTTCAGCTACATAAGACATGGCTAAGAATAATTTATTATCAGCTAAAACTTATTATACTATGTCTTGATTCTAGAAAATCATGAATTGGTGCAATGATGATGGGATGCACAAGAATGAATGAATCAAATCTCATCTAAGAAAAGCATTGTAGTATGATGAAGTATCAACCACAAAGAAAGCAGATAACACCTTCTTGGTTCCAACCATTAATTTGACCGGTAAAATGCTTTACATTTGTGTTATTCCATCGGCAAAATTACTCATTGTGACCTCAGTCAGGATAATGTTATATTGACTCTTTCCTAGTATAGCCATCATTGTAGCTAGAAGAATATTAACAACAGTTCCATTGTTAACTAGAATATGAGTGGTTAAACACCCCTCCAAGTAAACAAAAATATATAATGGCTTCAAATGTTGAGTCATTGTGAGAGTTGTCCTTTAAATAAATTTTTTTTTCAAAAGGGGTCCCTAGTTCGATCGTCACGGTCGACACCTTTTTGGCTTCCTCCTCAGAATCAAAAGATTCTTGTTGTATAATTATTTGTGGGCCTAATTCTTCCACATCTCCTTCCATCATTCTCATACCAGACCACTGGAAGAACATCTCCCACCCTGATTTTCAGATGAGTCTCACCTTCTTTCTTCTTCTTCTTCTTTTTTTATTTTATTTTATTTATTTCCTTTTTTATTCAACAAAAAAAAAGCATGTTGTATGATCATTTGGGTGGGCTCCTCAAAAAGGAACAGGCCACACCTATCATCATATAGAACTGCTGTACAACACAAAAAACTGAAAGAACTATAAAAATACAGTGCCATGACAAAGCTGAATACATCCTTAAAAGGAGAGACTACATCCTTGTATTGATACACATTTGTTTGCCAAATTTGGAAAGTTGACTATTTTGATTTCAACCTTCCATTTAGAAGTAACCAACTAGCCAGGTAACATATCAGTTCCATCAAATTTTTGTTCACGACCCATGTAAAGTGGGCCCTAATTTGCACCTGATTCAAGTTACTGTTACCTCTTTACCACATCACAATTTCTGTGTGCATGTGTATGAAACATCACATTCTTCCAGAATATCAAAGTTTTCTCTTCACAATAATGACACTTAGCTTGATTCGAGGCAATGTAGACATATTGCCAATGAATTTATAATCCGTCCCCATTAACCGCTCAGGCATTGATTCAGTAAGAGTCAATTCTAATAAGAAAATGAAAAAACTTGCAGAAAAAATAGAAAGCGTATAAATTTCAACAATATAAATTTCATAAATATTGTATTCAAAGGGAATATTTGTAATTACACCTGTACAAGAAGAAAAATACTTTAATGCCCTTAATATGTGAAGGGTAAATCAACTTATTGATGGTAATTTCATAATTTAAAATGGTAATTACGTAATTTCATATGGACAATGAAAGAAAACTTACCTTTCAGTAGTATACATTACCACTTCTGAAATTTATACAGTACAACCTTGGACAGGAGATTTTTAAGGAGAGCAAATTGTTTTAAGTAAGAGGGAGGTGGGTTTAGATGGAATCCTTGTTTTCCCATGAACCTAATGGAAACAGAAATTCAGGAGTTTGTCATACTACAAGAAGTTTAAAAAAAAAAAAAAAAACAACAACAACAATGTTGTTTCAATCTCGGGGAAGAGAGATAGGTGGAGATGGGAGTTGGGTTCTAATGGGACCTTCACATCAAGGCTTTCAATCATGAATTAGATGCACACATTTGGCAATTCTCAAGGGTACCAAGAAAGGTGGCTATTTTTTGGATGGTTTGTTGTAAAAGGAAAATTTATCAATGTTAATGAACTCTGGAAAAGCAAGATGATTCTCATAAATGACTGCATCCTATGTCTAAAAGTATCATTATGTTTCTCCACTGTGAATTTTCACAGACATCTTATGACATGTCAGCCTGTTGAAAGCATCCAGCAGTTGGGCTGAATCTAAGATTGTAACCCACCTGCTAGAACAGTGAGCATCTAAGGTTTTATTATTATTATTATTTGAAACCAGCGGCGATGGCCCGTTTTGTACACGGGCGGCCACTTAAAAATGCCCCACATTTCATCTACAGTGGCGGTTTGTTGTGGCTGCTAGTGATGAAAATGCCCCTAATAACTATATTTTTTGTAGTGAAAGAACTAGTAACAGAAAAGATACCTTGCTATTTGATAATATTTGTCAATTGAAGAAACCATCAGCATTTGCTTAAATAGTTGAGGACTTTGGGGTAAAGCATAGAATGTTCCTGGCTTCAAAAACCATTTTGAAGTGAATCAAACATGAAGAACTATCTATATGTCCTAAGGAACACATGCATTTGTTACACAAAAAAAAAAAAAAAAAAAAAAAACTCAATTTCAGATAGCTTGGGAACAACATAGATTTGGGCACTTCCTTTGGGGAGTAAATCTCATATAAAGATGGAAAACCAAACCACTAACTGGATTGTACAAATGACTCAACTCTTAAATCCAAGGGCCATGAAAGAAAATCGTTCTATAATTCTTCGATTCCTCATGTTCAACCCACTACTGACAAATTTGGTAATCCAATTTCTCTGTAGTCTTATATTCTTTATTTAATATGAATAGTCGAAGCGGATTCTCCAAAGAGAAGATGAATTATGTGAGTGCCATATGGAAGTAAATCAATAATGCAACCTGTTGCGGAAAATACATTACAAAAAAAAAAAAAAAACAATGGAGCTTAATTACTAGATGGATAGCCAGAAGAAATCATTTTTTTTTTTTTTTTGAAAGACAAGTAACTTTATTAAAGGACAGAAAAACTGCTAAAAGGAGCAAAAACCCTATAAAGAAGGGAAAAAAAAAAACAAAAAAAAAAAGAAGAAGAAGAAGAAGAAAAGAAAAAGGAAAAACAAAAAATGCAAAGTGCATCCTCAATAAAAATATATGAGTATGTATATAATATCCGAGTTCCCACAAGACTTTCACTTGAATGTAGTTTATTGCAAGACCAAAAGTAAACTCTGCAATGTTTGATAAGCCACACCAACAAGTGATTTAAATGCAACCTGCACAAATTTCAGCTTAAGTCCTACTCTTCCTTTAAAAAAAATAAAAAAAATAAAAATTCAATAAACGATGTTTGACAATTAGAATCTGAATGCATCAAAGCTACCCCTTTGTTGAATTGAAGGCAGATCATGGGAATTCAATTAGAAGCTGGCCCCTAATGCGCCAACCCAATTTCACACAGATTCCCAATTTTGACTTTTTTTTTTTTTTTTTTTTTTTTTAAGGACAAATTTGTGTATTTGAGATAATATATTTTCATAAAAAATAAAAATAAAGTGGCACTTTCAACACCCTCTAGGAATTGTTCGTACATATTAGAGGTGACTTGGTCAAGAAATACAAAATGAAACAAAGAAATAAATAAACAAAATAATAATCTCTAATTTGTCAAACTTCTAAATCAGCCAAATGTAAAATGAGACACATGCAGACATGAAGTGGTTGCACTAGTTGTTATTTGGTAAATTGATGAAATAGGTGCAAACATTATTTGGTAAATCTGAAATGAAGTGTGCTAGCTAAAATATCATGTTGCAACTTAATTATTGCAATCAAAATCAGTCTATACCCAAACAACGGCAGGTCAGTTACAACACACGCACACTCATGTTGGGTAAAAACTAATCCTTCCTAGTTTACTATAACCTCCCACAAATTGAAAATATTGTTGGGTTTAGGATATTATTTCACAATCTGCAAATTGCTTTTTTTTTAAAAATATATATTTTTCATGCTTCTTCAGTTAAAAACCAACAAATAACTAGGCTAGCCCGAGAGCATTAGTACAGATCATAGGAAGTGGGTACCATGAGTTCACCCTTTGTGGCCATACCCAAAGGCAGTGATATGGCTTCTAACCTTCCAAGAAAGACAATAATCTTGGATATTATCTAGGGAAACAATGATCTCTTCAAGTTAATCAAAATCCAACTAGTAGATAGGTCTAATGCCTAAGAAAGGCCTAAAAGAAAGATTGACTAACCAGAATTCATGCAGGGTCCAAGCATACTCTTCCAATTCCCATCATGAACAACACATCAGTGTTGAGATTTAGGTAGATACATCAAGAGAAAAGGTACAATAGCAATCAAATAGATCTTTGATTTGTAGCGTGGTGTCCCACAACTGTGTATGGGTGCATGTGGAGAGTTCATGTAGGCTAAACATAGTTCAGCATATAAAACAACAATAAAACTGCCCCATGTAAAGCTAGCAATGATCATAAGAACTGTAAGCCCAAAATTGTCAGGGTAAGAACATACAAGTACAACTCCAAAATTTACCTTTCTCCATGGGCTTGATTTTGATGAAGTTTGAATCGGGATCCCCATCTGCATTAATAGCAACATGAGATTAATTATAGTGGCAATGCACCTAAAATTCACACAGGTAAAATAGGAGATCAACACATGCACACCCACCAAGCTTTTGGCATAATCAGTTCCACCACATAAATAGAAAGCCACACTAATGCTAATGCCATCATTAGGCTAATGCTAATGCTACCAGAATCAATAACACATTTGACACTTGCATAAAGGAGTTGCGAAGGCAATGGCGTCAAGGATTGGAACAAAGCACATTGCAAAAAGAGACTCACCTCAAGATTGCATTTTCAAAAACCCTCCAAAATGGGGGTTTAGATTAGATTAAAATCAAAATACACCAAATTCCAACTGCCAAATGCACCTTCAAACCGAAATCCCTTCAAATACACGAAATGCCAAACTACCAAACACACCCTAATAAAACATTTGTATACACCTGACCATGAAATACTTTTTATCCTATCATCCTTCATCTCCATGAAAACAGGCTTACATTTAAAATGTCTAGAAAATATTACAAATTACCCATGGCAGATTGAAGACACCCAAAGTTCAAATGCTACACACAGCCCACTTGCAATTCATATCAAACAAAAATTTTACAGTCCACAAACAAACAGCCGATATAATAAATAATTGAAATATTCTTTTCCTAATAGTTGAGTCAACATGTACCCTAAAACTAGTGTCCATGCACCACTGGTATCAGACATGACATGGGGAAGAATAAGTGTCCTCGTTACAGAACTTTACACTTGCTAACTGTACCATAGTCAACACAGCTATCAACTCGCAGATTACTGAACAAAAACATGGATATAAATTCTTTTGAAAATAAAAAACTGGAAGTCAATGTTCAACTTGATATAAATCGATATATGGATATAAATTGATCGAGTTGAACATCGGCTTGACTCAAGCAATACAAAACATGGATAGAAATTCTAATAAAATCAAAGAAACTGTAAGCATTTTTCATTTCAATAACAGAAATTCCATAGAAAAATAATAATAATAACAGAACGTTGTAATATATCATCATCTAAGCCTTATCCCAACTAATTGGGGTCAACTACATAAATCTTACTCTTCCATTCAATTCTAGCAGATTAATTAGAGTATACCGCTAGCTACTACCAGATGCATTTGTTTCCATTTCTTTCCTTTCAATAAAGGGTTCTGATAAAATAGGTAAAACATTATGTAAGCACAGGATGCAGTGGGAGTCGGCTGGACATATCTCCCACCATCCAATAATGGTGTGTGGGATTCTTAACTTGCATCTTAAAAGAGGCAGACATGGACCATGGATCGGACGATAGACAATGGATTTACATCTCCATCATCATCCAATGGCTTCTTATCACTGTCAGATCAGCGGGGTTGCTAAGGCAGATCAGATGAGGGTTTGGTAGCAAGGGATTGGAGTTTTAGATCACGGCGAGGGGTGAAAGGTCGATTTTCAAAGGCATTTATAAGATTAGGGTTAGGGTTTGGGTTTGGAGTGAAGGATCGGCCGTTAAAGAAAGAGATGAGCTGGAGGGAGAGATTGAGGGAGGAGACGAGGTTGGACGAGGGATTGGAGGGAGGAGATGAGGTGGTTCTGGTGGAGCCGTCGATTTTCAAACCGGTCCTGGATCTGCTGACCCGTGTCCTTGAGGGATAGGAGATCGTCCTGAAGCTCCTACCACCAGTTTCAGAGTCTTTCCCATCTATTTGAAATGACTCCATCGCGTCGTGGAGTTGCAGAGAGAGAGAGAGAGAGAGAGAGAGAGAGAGTCGGGGCGGATTTGGGATTGAAGAGGGAAGAAGGGTTATGGCGGGCGCGATTTGGGGATGCTATCTAGGAGGGGAAATGTTTTTTTTTAAAAAAATTTATTCCAGTGGAGGTGGCTTATCCATACACTGGCGGCCACGTGAAAACACCGCTCATTCTACATCTACACGGGCGTTTTGTTGGGGCCGCCAGTGATAGGCGCTGCTAATATGTAGATTTCTTGTAGTGATATCAGCAAAATCCAAGGATATGTCTGATGATGATTAGAAGAAGATGGACCGAAAGGCGGTGGGGTTTATTAGACAATGGTTGAATGATTCCGTGTTTCACCATGTGTCTACAGAGACCTCAGCCGCTAGCCTATGGCTGAAATTATAAGGGTTGTATGAGAGGAAGACAGCTGGTAATAAGATTTTTCTGATAAGATGACTTGTGAATCTCAAGTTCGAGAATGGTGGTTCTGTGGCCAAGCACATGAATGAGGTCAGCAATATAGTGAACCAACTCTCCTCTATGAAGATGATCCTGGATGATAAATTATAAGCTTTGCTATTGCTTAGTTCATTGCCTGACAGTTGGGAGACATTGGTAGTGTCTCTAAGTAACTCCGTGCCAGACGGAAAGATATCCATGGAACAGGTAAGCAGTTATCTCTTCAATGAGGAGACAAGGAGGAAGTCTCAGGGGTCTACTCAGCAAGAGGCCCTTGTGACACAGGAATGGGGGAGAGGAAGAAACAGGAAGGGCGGGAAAGCCTGAGATAAATCAAGAGGCAATTCGAGTAACAGAAAAGATATTGAATGCTGGAATTGTGGTAAGAAGGGCCACTATAAGCATGAATGTTGTAAGGCTAAGAATGAAAAGAAAGGAAAATGAATTATATTCCACTGCGGTCGTCTCAGATGGCAACGTTGTAGTTATTCTTTCAGCAGATCACGATGGATGTCTCACGGCTATGAGTTAGGACACCAACTGGGTGATAGACTCAGGAGCTTCTTTTCATGCAACTCCACGCAGGGACTTCTTCACAATCTACAAGTCAGGTGACTATAGGACTGTAAAGATGGGAAATTCTGGCGTATCGAAGATCGAAGGGGTCGGTGATATTTGTGTGAAGAGCGATGTGGGCTGCACATTGGTTCTCAAGGATGTGAGGCATATTCCAGACCTTTGTCTCAATTTGATGTCGATGGGAAGGTTAGATGATGATGGTTATGAAAGCCGGTTTGCTAGTGAGCGATGGAAGCTCATCAAGGGTTCGTTGATCACAGCCAGAGGAAAGAAGTGTTGCACCCTTTATAAGGTAAGTGTCAGTGTGTGCCAGGGTGAGTTGAGTGCAGCGAAAGATTCAACTATTGACATGTGGCATAGGCGTCTAGGTCACGTGAGTGAAAAAGGGCTTCAGCTACTAGCAAGGAAGTGACTCCTTCCAAACGTGACAGGTACACCTCTTAAAACCTGTATTGATTGTTTATCAGGGAAACAAAGATAGAGTTTCATTTATTAAAACTGCTTCTCACGTTAATAAAGTGCATGTCTTAGATTTGGCTTATTCTGATGTTTGTGGTCCTATGAGGACAAAAACCTTGAGTGGGGCATTGTATTTTGTCACTTTTATAGATGATGCATCTAAGAGAGTTTGGGTTTATGCTTTGAAATCCAAGGACGGGGTCTTTGGTGTGTTTAAATTGTTTCATGCTATGGTCGAGAGAGAGATAAGTAGATCATTGAAATGCATCCGCACTGACAATGATGATGAATACATTGGTGACTTTGATGAGTACTGCAAGTCCCTAGGTATATGACAAGAACAGACGGTTCCCAAGACTCCCCAGCATAATGGTGTAACTGAGTGAATGAATCACACCATTGTTGAGAGAATCAGACACATGTTATCCCATGCGAAATTGCCCCAGATGTTCTGGGGAGAAGCAATGTACACAACAGTGTATTTGATAAACAGGTCTCCATCAGCCCCGTTAAATGGAAAAGTGCTTGAGAAGGTGTGGACTGGATGAGATCCATCGTATAGTCATCTTAGGGTGTTTGGATGCAGGGCATCCGTTCATGTACCAAAGGATGAGAGGTCCAAGCTCGATATGAAGATCAGGCAGTGTGTATTCTTAGGATACGTGATGAAAAGTTTGGTTACAGATTGTGGGATCCGACCGAGAAGAAGCTCGTCAGGAGCAGAGGTGTGGATTTCTTTGAAGATTAGTGTATAGAAGACATTGGTAAGCTAAAGAAAAACCAGCCTAGTTCAGGTGAGCTAGAGGACATAGATCCGATTATTCCTCCTGTTGTACCTGATGACGGGCGAGTATAATAAGGTGTAGAGGATGAGGGAGTTCCTTCAGAAGATGGACCAGGGGAGCAGCCCCCACTTGATCCACCTATTGAGCCATAGGTGAGGAGGTCATCTAGGGACAGACAGTCGTCCAAGAGGTACTCGCCACATGCGTACATTATGCTAACTGATGGGGGAGAGCCAGAAGATTATTCTGAGACCCTAACCGACGAGCATAAGGGGGAGTGGTTGAAACCTATGCAAGAGGAGATGAAATCCTTGCATAAGAACCACACCTATAATATGGTCAAACTACCTAAGGACAAGAAATCTCTGAGTAACAAGTGTGTGTTCAGAAAGAAGATTGAGCAGAAAAATTCACAGACGAGGTTCAAGGCCAGACTTGTGGTGAAATGGTTCACTCAAAGAAAAGGTATAAACTTCGAGAAGATATTCTCACCAGTGGTGAAGATGACATCCATACGGGTATTGCTTGGGTTAACGGCTAGCATGGATCTAGAGATAGAGCAGTTAGATGTTAAAACTGTCTTCCTCCATGGTGACCTGGAAGAAGAGATCTACATACACCAACCAGAGGGGTTCGAAGTCAAGGGTAAAGAGCATATGGTGTGTAGGCTGAGGAAGAGCTTGTATGGGCTAAAACAAGCTCCATAACAATGGTATAAGAAGTTCAACTCATTTATGTTTAAGCATGAGTATGACAAAATGGAGTCGGACCACTGTGTGTTCATGCATAAGTTCTCAGATGGTGATTTCTTAGTTCTACTGCTATACGTTGATGATATGCTCATCATGGGAAAGGACATCAAGAAGATCGACAGGCTGAAACAGGAGTTGGGCAAGTCTTTTGCGATGAAAGATTTAGGCCTCAGCTAAAATAGATCTAGGAATAGAGATAACCCGTGATAGAAGCGACAGGAAGCTTTTCTTGTCACACAAAGCGGTATATTAAGAAAGTCCTATAGTGGTTCAATATGAATGCGTGCCGAAGAAGTCGGTACTCCTGGATGGTCACTTCAGATTGAACGACAAGAAGTGTCCCAAGATGAAGGCAGAGGTGGAAGAGATGTAGAAGATACCCTATGCATTAGCTGTAGGGAGTTTGATGTATGATATGCTGTGTACACACCCAGACATAGCATATGTGGTTGGTGTTGTCAGCCAGTATCTTTCCAGTCCTCGCAAAGAATATTAGGCAGCGGTTAAGTGGATACTGCGGTATCTAAGAGGCTCATTCAGGTTGAGCCTATGCTATGGTGACGGTAAACCTGTGTTTGAGGGCTACATAAATGTAGATATGACATGTGACATAGACTCTAGGAAGTCTACATCGGGGTTCATGTTCACGTTTGCGGGGGAGCAGTTTCTTAGCAGAGCAAGCTACAGAAGGTCGTAGCATTGTCGACGACAAAGGCCGAGTTCATTGCAGTCACAGAAGCATGTAAAGAGATGCTTTGGATGAAGAGGTTCCTATAGGAACTTAGCCTGAAGCAGGAAGAGCACGTGGTCTATTGTGATAGTCAAAGTGCTATACACTTGAGCAAGAATCCAAGTTAGCATTCCAAGTCGAAGCACATAGAGATTCGGTATCACTGGATCAGGGATACTTTGGAACAGAAGGTGTTACAACTTGAGAAGGTCCATACGGATGATAATGGGTCAGACATGATGACCAAGGCTTTGCTCAAGGGCAAGTTTGAGGTTTGTAGAAACCAGGCTGTCTTGAAGAAGGTGGATCCCTCCTAGGACAAAAAGGGGGAGATTTGATGGGATTTTTTGTCCCGTGCTTTACCGGTCATGAGCCTCGCTCGACTGGTCCAGGGCTGGTGCAAGACCAGTCATGGAATCGAGTCGTGGCTCGACTAAAATTCCAGCGACTGTGGACTATTTTTTTCAAGGGTGCTCAATCGGTCGTGGGAGGTCCTCGACTAGTCGTGGGTGGTGCTCGACCGGTCATGGACTTGGTACGACCAGTCGAGGTTATGCAGATTTGTTCCGTGATTTTGTGCGGATTTCGTTTCGCAAGTCCTTTCGCAACTAGGATGCGGAAAGGAGTTTCCTAAAACTATAAAAAGGGGTCCCTAGGACTTTTCTAGGTAAAGAAAAATCACAAGAGGGTTTCCTAAAGCTTTACAATAGATTTTCTAAAGGGTTTAGGGCTATCAAAGGGGTGAGAGGAAGAGAGAAAGAGAGAGAGGAAGCTTGTGGAAGGGAGGTTCTGCTCGTAAAGGTGATCTACTGCACTTGATATCTCAGCACTTCCACGTCCTCGTAATCGGTTAGATCTCTCCGTTTTTCTTTGTTTCTCTTATTATTTATCCACTCCTGCGTGAGTGAAGAAGGTTGTAACGTTCTACTTCATATAGTGGATTGTTGATCTGGACGAGGTCCCGTAGTTTTTACCTCTTTGAGGGTTTTCCACGTAAAATCTCGTGTTGTGTGGTTTATGCTTTGATTGTTTTCATTGCATTATTATTTCATAATTCTGGTTTGTTTTGGGAGGCTAGATCCTAAGGTTTTGTGCAAGGCCCCCAACAGTTAGCTGTAGAGAAGGGGCAAGCACAAGGTCGTGATGAGTCCTATGTCAAGTAGCTATCGGATTACATAATTCCTGCTAGTTGAAGCTTTACATAAGGAGCCTAAGATCAAGATTTGTGCGAGCATGTTGGATTCATTGAATGAATGTATACAGATATCTGGACCACTTCTGGCTGAAAGCTAGGTGCGATCCATTGTGGATGAGATTAAGCAGGTGATCACTGCCAGCTCAACTAGAAGAAGAGAACGAGCAGAGAGGACCAATGCAAAAGACTTTGATGCTGAGGAAGGGGAATTACTTAAAGAAGAAAATGAGCAAGAGGAAGAAGTTTTTGATCAAGTTGGTGATTGCTTGGGCACTATGATCAAAACATTTAAAGCTTCTTTCCTGCCTTTCTTTGAGGAGCTTTCTTCATATATAACACCTATGTTGGGTAAGGATAAAACAGCTGAAGAAAGAAGGATTGCCAACTGTATTTTCGATGATGTTGCATAACAATGTCGAGAAGCGGCTCTTAAATATTATGATACCTATCTACCATTTTTACTGGATGCTTGCAATGATGAGAGCCCTGATGTTCGACAGGCTGCTGTTTATGGAATTGAGTTTATGCAGAGTTTGGCGGATCCGTGTTTAAACCTCTTGTGGGAGAGGCTCTTTCCAGGCTAAATTTTGTTATAAGGTAGCCTAATGCACTCCATTCTGATAATGTGATGGCATATGACAATGTTGTCTCAGCTCTGGGGAAAATTTGCCAATTCCATCGTGACAGTATAGATGCAGCTCAGGTTGTTCCTGCTTGGTTAAGCTACTTGCCAATTAAAGGTGATCTGATTGAAGCTAAAGTTGTACACGACCAGCTTCGTTCAATGGTCGAAAGGTCTGATATGGAGCTTTTGGGTCCTAACAATCAATATCTTCCAAAGATTGTTGTTGTTTTTGTTGAGGTTATATGTGCAGGCAAAGATCTAGCTACTGAACAAACTGCGAGCCGGATGATTAATCTCCTGAGGCAGCTTCAGCAGACATTGCCACCTTCAGCCCTTGCATCGACTGGTCTTTCTTGCGGTCCCAGCAGCAGCTTGCATTGCAATCCATCCTGTCATCCTAAGGATCTTGTCTTGAAACTATCTGGTTGGGTTGTCTATTTTCTGTTCTTTACCCATTCTTTATATATGCATCTCCTCCTTGCGTGGTCCTGCAATGTGGTTGTTGAGGCATGAAAGTTGTGCGAGGTGTAGATGTGGTTCCAGTGTAGAATGTGTATATTACATGCGATAAAAGCCTATTCATTATCTCTGCCGCATCTGAGAGAATATTTTTGAAAAAAAAAAAGGTGGCAGGTTTGGGTTGGAGATTCTTGGTCGTGGGGATGGAGAAAAACTTTTGAAGTTATGGAGGCCATTCTTGTAGCAGTTTTGGGGCCTGGGATTTTTTCTTTTTCCTTCGTTTTTGTGAAAGTGAGAAACATTTTGAGTCATGAACTTACATATGTTTGCTTCCTAAATCTTGTCGCTCTGTTGTTTCATAGATGATATCAAATGAGATGGTGTTTGGAGAAGTGAGGGCATTTCCAGTGTTTATTCATAATTTTCTTTATGAAAGTGCCAGACTTTTGGAGTCAAAAATAAATAAAAAAATCACAAACCAGTTTGATTTATGGGCCTTAAGCCTAATAATAATGATGATGGTGATTACGATAAGAATAACAAAAATAACAACAAAGATGATAATGATGATGATAATGATAGGAAATATATGAAATTATTACCTGGAGCGATGTACCCAATAGATCCCTTCATCCTAGCTGAGCTAGTTTGGGCAACCTCAAATAAGAACCTGGCTAGCCCAAAATCACCCATGCTAGCAATCATGTCATCATCAAGAAGAATGTTGGTCGGCTTTAAATCTCGATGAATGATTGAAGTTTGGCAATGATTATGTAGATAATCCAGTGCAGAAGCCACATCTATAGCTATGTTTAACCTTTGAGTAAACTTCAAGCTCCTTCTCGGCTGGTCATGGCCATCTTTGGGCAACCACTTCTCTAGACTTCCATTGGGCATGTACTCGTAAACTAGAGCTTCAAAATCATTGCCCTTAAAATCAATGCTCGAGCAACAAGTTAAGATCTTGACAAGATTCCGATGCCTAATGTTTCTCAAGGCATCACATTCCACCATGAAGCTCCCCAGAGCTCCTTGTCGTTGAAGGTTGAAGACTTTAACTGCTACCATAATCCCAACATGATCTAGAATCTCTTCATATACGGCGCCAAAACTTCCAGTTCCGATCAAATTGGCAGGAGAGAACTCATCTGCTGCTTTGAAGAGCTCCGCATAAGAGACGTTCATAAAAGGATCCTCCACAGAAGGCACAGAAAAAAGTTTCCTTCTCGACTTTCTTACCCAATGAAGAGTGGTAAAGAAAGACAATAATGATATAAGACACAGGACGACACCAATTATTGAGAATTTGACTTTTGAAGCAAGAGGCTTCTCCCGTTTCTTGAAAGCTTGGCTAGAGCATGGACGCAATTGTAATTCATGAATACCACCACAAAGCTTACTATTTCCAAGCACTGGAATTCGACTGGCATTTCCAAAGACCCCTTGTTTTGGTAATTCACCCTCGAAATTATTGAAGGATAGATTTAGATACTCTAGAGAAAACTTCTCCAGATATCTTGGAATCTTCCCAGATAAGTTGTTGCGTGAAAGATCCAGGTATCGAAGGCCTTTTAGAGTACTAAATGTTGATGGAATTGATCCTTGAAAGAAGTTCCCATCCAACCCGAGATACTCTCGGCTGAGACAATTGCCTAGCCAGCTTGGAATTTCGCCTGATAATTTGTTATTGAAAACACTGAATATTTCAAGAGCTTGCAAGTAACTGGCTTCATGTGGCAGATTAGTGAAAAAGTTGTCTTGAGCTCGGAGATCAAGCAGAGAAGGAATGCTGAAAAGTTGTTTGGGTAAGGTACCTCTAAAATTAATATTGAAGAGGTATATGAAGTTCAGGTTTATACAATTACCAAGAGTTGAAGGTATGCTCCCTGATAATTTGTTTTCATGTAAACTGAGTAGGAACAATCTGGTGATGTTGCCCAAGGAAGATGGAATTTGTCCTGATAATCCATTTGAATCCAAGTATAGTTTCTCCAACTTGTTAAGCTTCCCAACACCAATGGGAATTGTACCTGTCAGAAAGTTATACTCCATATTCAGTACTGTTAAGCCAATAAGATTCTGAATCCCAGATGGAATGCTTCCGAATATTATATTACTTCCTAAAGATAGGAATGTCAGTTGGGTCGAAAGATTTGCTATGGGGTTGGGCAACGCACCACTGAGACGATTTCTGCTCACCTCCACCACTTGTAAGCTACTGCAATTGGTCAAAATGTTGGAATTGCAAACCAAAACCCTACATTTATGTGACTGTTCATCTTCCAATAAACAGCAAGAGTTCCCATGTAGCTGCTCTTGGAAGATGAAACATGCTTGTGTATTTTCTAGGAATATTTAATGTTGGAAGCTCCTAGTAGGGGCAGTTTTGTCTTTTCACATTACATTCAAATGCCTATAAATTGGCATCTTATGTATCCGGTTGTAGCAAGAAAAGCAAACTCAGTCAGCTTGTAAGCATCAGTAAAAATATAACAAAGTTCCTTCTCTTCACGTGTCCAGTGAGTTAGATTCTTAGGCTTTGTAAAGCCAAGCAAAGTTCTGGCTAATACAGCCAACAAACTAGTATCAGAGCCTAGTTCATTTTCTAGAAGAAGTTTTCAGTTTTCTTTCCAGCCAAGTACAGATTTCTCTGAAGGAAAATCTGTTTGAAAAAAAAATTAGATTGCAGAGCCAAAGGTTTTTTTGCTGCTTGAAGTTGCCAGCAATTTTTCTCAGCCAAGGAAAGAAAAATCTGTTCAAAACAAATCAAATTCCAGCAGTTTTTTTGTCAGCCGAGAAAAAAAATCAAACTTCAGCTGTTTTGTTTTTCAGCCAAAAATCTGTTTAAAAAAAAATAAATTCAGATTGCCAGCAGTTTTTCAGCAAATAAAAGAAATCAGATTTCAGTATTAAAAAAAAAGGCCAGATTGTAGCAGTTTTTCAGCCAAAAAAAATCAGATTGTAGAAGTTTTTTCCAGCTAAAAAAAATCTGTTCAAAAAAAAAAAAAAAATCTGTTTTAAAAAATCAGATCTTCTATTCCATCCTTCTCTCCCTTCATTAAAAAAAATAAAATCAGTCATTCATTCTTAAAAAAAAAATAGAAAAGATGGCCATCATAATTCAGCCACAGGTTCCTAAGTTGTCAAAGGACAACTATGAAAAGTGGTGCATCCAAATGAAAGCATTGTTCGGGTCGCAAGAACTATGGGAGATCGTCACCGATGGGTATGTAGAACCCACTATGGAGGAAGAAGCCGCCTTCACCAACGAAGAAAAGACCGCTCTCAAAAATCAAAGGAAGAAAGATAACAAGGTTTTGTTCCTCCTTTATCAAGGGTTGGATGAATCAACCTTTGAAAAGATTGCTGAATCAACATCAAGCGAGCAAGCTTGGGATACTCTTGGCACCATCTTCAAGGGTGTTGATCGAGTGAAGTGAGTTCTCCTTCAAACACTAAGAGCCGAGTTTGAAGCGGCGCACATGAAGGAAGGTGAAAGTATCTCTGACTACTTCTCACGTCTAATTGTTATTATTAACAATTTAAAAAGAAATGGTGAAAAAGTTGAAGACATACGTGTCATTGAAAAGGCACTACGATCTCTCACAACCAAGTTTGAGCACGTGGTTGTGGCGATCGAAGAATCAAAGGACTTGGAAAAACTGTCCATTGAAGAACTGATAGGATCGTTGCAAGTGCATGAGCAACGAAGGCAAAAGAATGTCAGTTCAATGCTTGAACATGCCTTAGAGTCTAAGTTGACTCTAAATGAACAAAAGAATGGCCATACACAATGAGGCGGCCGTGGCACTAGCAATCGTGCAAGAGGCAGAGGGCGTGGATATCATCCAAGCCATCAACAAAATCAACAAAAGTTAACCAGTTTCCGTGGAAGAGGAAATGGTAGAGGCCGATTCATATGAGGCCGTGGAAACACAAAGAACATTCAATGCCACAATTGCAAGAAATTTGGCCATAATGCCTCTGAGTGTTAGAGAAAAGTAGATCAAGATGAACGATCCAACTATGCTGAAGCATCACACCATGAACAAGAAGACTCCACACTCCTCCTCGCACAAAAAAAGGCATGCGAACAACCAGATGTGTGGTATCTCGACACGGGTGAAAGCAACCACATGAGTGGTAACAAAGAACTGTTCGTGGAACTCACAGAAGGAGTTCGTAGCGACGTGAGTTTTGGCAGCTCATCAAGGGTACCCGTGATAAGCAAAGGAAAAGTTAAAATATATTAGAAGAATAGTGTCAAATTACATCTATAATGTGTATTACGTACCAAACATGAAAAATAACATCCTCAGTATCGGCCAACTCCATGAGAAGGGGTATGTCATACACATAGAGAATATTCTCTCTCTATAAGAGATGCTCATAGGAGACTTGTGGCTCAAGTCCAAATGGTGAAGAATCACACGTTTCCACTCTATATTAACACAAAGGCTGAGAAGTGTTTCTATGGACTCGTGAAGAATGATTCATGGAGATGGCATCTTCGTTTTGGGCATCTTCATTTCAGTGGCCTCAAACTTTTATCCTCATCAAGCATAGTGCATGGCTTGTCGGCTATTGAAGCTCCAGAACATATGTGTGAGGCGTGCACACTCGAAAAGCAACAAAGGAACTCCTTTCCAAGTGGAGTGTCTAGAAGAGCAAAGGAACCACTTCAGTTGGTTCACACTGATATTTGCGGACCACTTGAAACACCCTCTCTTGGAGGGAACATGGCATTAATCAACAACACACTGCAGCCTACACATACGCCACAATAGAATAGAATTGCGGAATGGAAGAACCGCACCATCCACGACATGACGAGGACCATGCTAAAGGAGAAAGGCCTGCCAAAGAGGTTCTGGGCAGAGGCAGTTGCATGTACTTCCTATCTGCTCAATCGGTGTCCAACCAAAAGCATCAGAAACATGACATCACAGAAGGCATGGAGTAGCTACAAACCGAACGTGGCATACCTAAGGATCTTTGGGTGTGTCGCCTACACTCAAGTTGCAGAAGCAAGAAGAAGGAAGCTTGATGATCGTGGCGAAAAATACATCTTCATCAGCTACAGTGAAGCATCTAAAGCCTACAAGCTCTACAATCCACTAACCAATAAAGTAGTTGTGAGTAGAGATGTGGTCTTTAGTGAGGAAGAAGCTTGAAAATGGAACAATGAAGAATCGACCAAAGATATTCTAGTCGAAACAGAAGAACATGAAGAAAGGCATGACCGTCAAGAGCAAACGCCCGCAACACCTTCTTTGGCCGCATCATCAACACATAGAAGTCCAGGAGTACATTTCATCACTCCTGAAAGCACTCCATCAAGTCAAAATTCAGCCAACTCGTCCTCACCCATGACGCCTATAAAAATGAAAAGCTTAAGCGACATCTATGAGAAAACTGAAGAAGTCAATCTTTTCTGCTTGTATGTAGATCATGAGCCTCTAACATTTCAGGAGGCCATAAAAGAAGAATGTTGGAGAATTGTTATAAAAGAAGAAGTTCATGCCATTAAGAAAAATGACACATGGGAGCTAACTACGCTTCCTAATGGCCAGAAAACTATTGGGTCAAATGGGTGTACAAGATCAAGCGAAATGCTGATGGCGAGATCGATCGCTACAAGGCAAGGCTCGTAGCAAAGGGCTATAAATAGAAGTACGGGGTGGACTATGAAGAAGTCTTCGCTCCTGTTGCTCGCCTTGACACTATGAGGATGATTATCTCCCTTGCAGCCCATCACAGTTGGATGATTTACCAACTAAATGTGAAATCTACATTCCTGAATGGAATTTTGGAAGAAGAGGTCTATATTGACCAACCTGAAGGCTTTGTTATGCAAGGGGAGGATCACAAGGTGTATCAACTGAAGAAATCCCTCTATGGGTTGAAGCAAGCTCCACGTGCTTGGAATGCACGCATCGACAACTATCTTCAAGAGAACGGCTTCGCCCAATGTCCATATGAGCATGCAGTTTATATCTAGAAGAATGCTCATGGTGATATGTTTATAGCATGCCTATATGTTGATGATTTGCTATTTACAGGAAACAGTCGACCGATGTTTGATGAATTCAAGAAGGCTATGTTTAAGAAGTTCGAGATGACCAACGGAGTTCTGATGTCCTTTTTTCTGGGCATTGAAGTGAAGCAACAACATGGTGGCATCTATATATCTTAGAATAAGTATGCCAAGGAATTGTTTGAAAAGTTCAAGATGGCCGATTGCAATGCCGTAAAAACGCATGTAGCAACGGGCTTAAAACTGACAAAAGATGGAGAAGGAAGAAGTGTTGACTCGACTATGTTCAAGAGTCTAATTGAAAGCCTAAGGTATCGTCTACAGTGTTGGGCTTCTAAGTAGGTATATAGAAGCACCAAAAGAATCACACTTCTAAGTAGCTGGAAGGATGGATGTGGAGTCTGCACTTCTGTAAGGGAAAGTGAAGAGCAGATCTACATGAAGCAACCAAAGCGGTTCGAAGTTAAAAGGGCTAAGAAAAGACTTTGCAGGAGGTCGTGGTTCGACCCGTCGCTTAGGCAGTGGTTTGATTCCTTCATGGTGGGACATTCAAGATGAAGGATAGGGGGGCTGCAAAGATGGTTCTTGGCATTGAGACCTGAAGGAGGAGTAGGCTTTGGTAATCACGGGAGGAATACCTTGTGTGTAGGTATTGATCCCGGATGTGATAGGCCGTAAAGTCGGAGAGCGTTCCCCTACGCATCTCTCCTCAAGTTTTCCTCAGACATGTCCCAAAACAGATGAGGAAAAGCAGGATATCTCATGAGCCTTATTCGAATGCGGTGGGCGGTGTATGCCATGGTCCGTTTAGACCTTATTTCCACAAAGCTATCGTTGTTGTGAGCAAGTACCCCGATATGCAATATTGGGTAACGGTGAGATGGTAAGAAGACTGTCATTCTTTTGTGAAGACAGGAGCAAAGGTAGTTGGGCATGTGGATTTAGATCCGGCAGACATGATCAACAAGAAATTCCTATAGAGAAGTTCAAGTTCTGTGAAACTTCTCTGGGCTTGGCGATGGCAGAAAAGAAGGACGGAGTGTGATCTTGAGCTATGATGTGATGCAGAGATAAGAGAAGAGGTCAATGAGCTACACGGTTGAAGATTGAAGACTTGGTGGAGATTGTTGAGAAAAGTCTTCAAATTTGAGGTCGTTCGACAGGTCGTGGGAAGCTTTGACTGGTCGTGGGAGACGCTCGACCGGTCGTAGGTTCAAGCCCTGGCACGACTCAAAGTCCAGCGAGTTTTTGCTATTTTTTACTGTAGCTACGACTGGTCGAATGGATGTCTCGACTGGTCGAAGGGGTCCTACGACCAGTCGAAGACTCGGCTAGACTAGTCGTAGGTTACGCAGTTTGTTCCGCGATTTTGCGCGAAACTATGGATTTGAGTCCTTTCGCAACTGGGATGCGGAAGGGAAGTTTCCTAAGCTATAAATAGGTATTCTTAGGGTTTTCCTAAGTTATGGGAATGTATGAGAAGGCTTTCTAAAGTAGTTCCAAGGGTTTCTAAAAGGGTTTAGGGTTATCAAAGGGTGTAGCAAGGGTGAGATTCGAGGTTGTTCGAATCGGGTAAGTCCTTTCTCTTTGTAATTTCTATCTTCATAGTGGTGATCCGTCGCTTTGTGCCGTGGTTTTTTCCCGCAAGGGTTTTCCACGTTAAATCTGTGTATTCTCTTGTGTGCTTGGTTGCATTGGATTGCTATCCTAGATCTAGATTTGTGTGATTCCGCAGGTCAAAATCTCCAACAATATGGAGCCCACCAAGTTTTGGCCAGTGAGGTTCAAGGCGGTGACCCTTTGAGGATGCCGTTGACCACCGCAAGTGACACCTTGCCAGCGGCGGAAGTGGAGAGTATGGTTCCATGAGCTCAAGAAATGTAGACGATCGTCAGTTATCAGATGTTTGAATTTGAGCAAAGCAAGGAGATCCATTTCGTTGGAGAAGTGAGAGGGCAGATCCGAAGAAACATGGAAGGTGAATGGAAGATAGAAGGAGAAATGACCAAATTGCCCATAGGCTCATACGTGGGAACTCCATTTTGGAGTTTGTGAATGCAGTAAAAAGGAATAGTGAGGAGAGAAATATGGCATGGATTCTCCCATATATTTATAGTCGGGTTGGGCAGCCTGCAGGTGGCTTGACCTGCTCCCCTCCCGTTTTCCGTCCATATGATAGGTGGGCCAGTGGGCATTTACATTGGCCCTGCCTGAAAATTTTGTCATGTATAGTGTGATGTGTTTCACATCCTTTTCAATATAAGTTATCTTTGCCTTTATCACTTCTAAAAGATGGTTTCTATGCTAGCAATAGCTCAGTGGTTTTAAACAAGTTGATGATCATAATCTGGTATCAACAATTAGAGTTGACCCGATGACATCATGTGAATATACAGCTTTCATATTTCATCATTCGAGATAAAAAATGAAGTTATGTTCATCGAAAGAAGAGATTCACAGAATTTATGTATCAGAATGTAAAGAAAGATGCAAAAGCAAAAAATCTGTTGAAAGTAATAAAAGCATCTTGTGTTTGCAAAATTTACAGAAAGGATTTGTCGAAACAAGAAATACCACGACATCAAAATGCCTATCTGCCATTGGGGAAGCATTGCTGCTTGGGAACTAGTCAACTAGTTGCTCATTCACACCGTCACCAAATTGAATAACAAAACTGTAGCCTGTTTGTAACATAAAAGCACTACCATTACGATTTTATAACATTTGTTTAAACATGAAATCCGACGGTCAAATGCAAACGAAATGGGAGATAGGTAAAAAAATTTGTAATCATTACAAATTTTCATTATACTACAATGGCAATCTCCTATCCAAACATGTACAGGTGTATTTTTCTTGTTGATTTTTGACATTTCAGTAATAGAAGTATCATCATTATGATTTTACCATGCATATCCAAACATGGGAATTTTGGATAGGGTCGGATTAGGTGCGCTTAGACTGACGGGCTAGCTGCTTAGTTCTGTTTGTTTCTTTTGGAGCTTCTTGTAGATGTGTGGTTGCCCTCCCTCTTTTGTTCGGCCCCTTCGTATTTTTTGGTTCTAAGGTATGTTCAGCTTGTGGAGCGCCTTGTAAAAAAAGAGAAAAAGGTGATTTGTACATGCCTAGAATACAATAGGCAGCCCTCTTTTTTCTGGTAGGGTGCTCGAAATGTCCAGCTTATAAGTGTAAGTTCCTCTTTGATGAATGAAAGCTCTGTTCTTCTGAAAAAAAAAAAAAAACATGGGAATTTTGGTCAAATTACCTATTTTCCAAGAGACGGGTATTGTAATTTATAACCAATATTGCACTTTTACAATGAATTGTTGATGTAATTCGCAATCCAAAATGGCCCTAAAAATTCTACTGGGAATTATAGGATCCTAAGGCATATCAACACATAGTGATTTCCCACCCTTCGTCCTATTCATTGCATTGATTTTTTATTTTATTTTTTTTTTAAGGTGAAATTTTATTAAGCAAAAAAGCTAAAAGGGCACACAGGCAAAACGGACTAACAACAGCACAAGACAAGAAAACAGAAAAGTAAAAAACTTAGAAAAAAAAAAAACAAAAACAAAAACAAAAGAGAGAGAAAACCTGAAGGATATAAATACAACAACAATCAGCGCCATAGAGAAAACGCCGCATAAATTGGACCCTAGAGAAAACCCCTGCTTCCGCTCCTCTTGTTGCGGAAACATTGATTGTTCCTTCTATCCCATAAAGACCATAATACCGGTAACAAGGCTACACGTCATATCCTCCTCCCCAGCTTTCCCCCATCCGAGGCATGCCAAGCCAGGAGAAGGTTGTCAATAGATTGTGGCATAACCCAACGGACCGATGCATGATCTAGGATCCCGTTACATACACCTGGCAAAGGAGCAGTGAAGTAATAGGTGTCTCAGCTTGATTATAGCACATCAGGCACACGTTTGGAAGTACCAATCACCTATTCATTGCTTTAATGAGAACCCAAAATCATCTATGCCCTTGCAGAATACGTAAAGCTCTCGAATCAGCAGCGGTCTCATCGAAAACATGCGAAAAGGCAAAAGGGTACTGTTTGCCTATTTCAACAAGGAAATAACAACATCACGAGAGAGCACAAGAAATCAAGAAATACTATATTTTGATAGATTCATGAATAAGAAATCATAAGACTTCAGGAAATACTAAACTACTCACAAAATACAACATGAAAAAGATCCATGCACAAAATGTAGAAACATACATTTTGATAACATTATAGAATGAAAGTTCATGAAAAGCCTATCTACTAGGTAAAAGGAATGAAACCGTACTAAGATTAAAAGGTTAACCCTAGGATAACATCTGTTTGCAACCAATTCTTTATTACCCAAACTCAGACAAGGGCATTTTCTAATGTCCCTACAATTACGTTCAACTAAATAAATATCCAAGTGTAACATGCAGGGTTGTCGCAATAAATTAATTGCACAAGATAGCTGCATGAAAACAACAAGAAATGCAAAATACACCAAGAAGACAGATTGATAGCTATCTCATTAGAGATGCTTGTTATATCATATTTTAATGAAATAAGAATCTTTAACTATTATGAAAATCACATAGTCATGCTTTATGCAGAAATAAATGTTTCATAAAAAACATACCAACTAATCATTTATAGTATTGATCCATTTTTAAGAATAACTACTTTCAATGGCTTGTGAAAATGAAACCGGATCTTTACTTGTCCCTAAATCATAATTAGATTCTTGTAGATATACCAAATAATCATCTGAAATAGCTGATCTCCTTTCTCTTTGAGATCTCTTTAATGTCATTCCTTATGATTGTTCTGCAACTGGTTCATTTGTGACATTCTCATTATGAAGTGACTAATCACTAGATTGTTGTTCAATGTTATCATACTGTTCGACAACTGGAGAAACAACAATTTTCTTTGAAGTTACGGGTATCAGAACGGGCACCCGAACTTCTTCAATAACTACATTACGTGATACATCACTCCTACTAATTTCCCCATTCTCAAGAAATCTGACATTTCCGGTTTCAACAATTCTCGTACTATGGTTAGGGCAATAAAACCTATACCCTTTGGACTTCTCTAGGTAGCCAATAAAGTACCCGCTTACAGTTTTAGAATCCAACTTCTTTTCATGTGGATTATAGCTAGCCTCTGCCGGACAACCTCAAATATGAAAATATCTCAAACTCGGTTTCTTTCCTTTCCATAATTCAAAATGAGTCTTTTGAATTATCTTACTGGGAACCCGGTTAAGCAAAAAAACGGTTGTCTTAAGGGCCTCCATCCACAATGAAATGGGTATTGAGGAATTACTTAACATACTCCTAACCATTTTCATAAGATTACGATTGCGTCTTTCAGCTACACCATTTTGCTGAGGCGTTCCAGGTATTGTGTATTGTGCACAAATACCATGCTCTTATAGGAATTTAGCAAACGGTCCTGGAGATTGTCTTATTCCATCATACCTTCCGTAATACTCACCACCTCTATCAGATCAAATGATTTTCACATTTCTATCTAATTGTCGCTCAACTTCAGCACTATATGCCTTTAAAGTATTTATTGCTTGAGACTTTTCATGTAAAAAATAGACATAACCATAACGTGAAAAATCATCGATGAAAGTGATAAAGTACTTTTTTCCACCAAAAGACAGTGAGTCGAAAGGTCCACAAATATCGGTATGGACAATCTCCAGAAGTTTTCCACTTCTTGTGGTGTCTTTCTTTGTATGTTTGGTTTACTTTCATTTAATGCAATCCACACACACATCGAAATCAGTAAAATCAAGATTTGAAAGAATTCCATCTTTTACCAATATCTCTATTCTTTCTCTGGATATATGACTCAGTCTTTTATGCCACAAGAAATAATAATTCTCATTAAATTTGCTACGTTTAGTTCTAACATCATGAGGCAAGGTGAGGAGTGTTTTAGCAAAATTTTTGTTAAGATTAAATCTATATAACCCCTCAGATAAAACACCAGAACTAACAAATGAGTCATTTCTTAACAAACGAAAACCTTTATGTTCAAAATATAAAGCATAACCATCATAATCAAGTCTTAACATGGAAATTAAATTTATAGAAATAGTAGGAACATAAAAAAGTATCAAATAGGTCCAAACAATAGCCTAGCTCTAAAACAAACGTACAGTTCCAATGCCAACAACTGGTACTTGAGTTCCATTTCCTAAGACTATAAAATCTCATTTTCCTTTATGTTCTGGATCGAAAGGTATCCTTACATCGAATTTGAAACATGAATAGTATAACCAGATTTAATCCACCATGTATTAGAAGGAACTTGTGTCATATTTGATTCAAAACACACATAAGCTAAAAACTTACCCTTCTTTTCGAACCAAGCTCTACATTTCAGGCAATTTTTCTATATATGCCCATAACCATAACAGAAATAGCATTTCGCTCCATTATGTTCCTTCTTGTAGGTCCCATTGACATGAGAAGGTCCAGCAATATTCTTTTTCGGTTTCTTTCTTTTGTTTCCAACTCCATGACTCATAACATTAACTGAATGTTATACTTGTTGCCTAAGCCTTACCTCTTCTTAAATTAACATACTCGCCAATTCATTTACATTTCACTTTTCTTTAATAGTATTATAGTGAATCTGAAATGGCCCATATTGAGTAGGCAAGGAATTCAGAATGAACCGAACATGGAAAGTTTCCTCAGCATTCATACCCAGAGATTTGAGTCTGGTAGCTAGATAGGTCATTTCAAGGACATGCTCATTCATTCCACGACTACCATCAAATTTTATGGTAGTAAGTTCAGCCATTAATCCGATCTTCCACAGCCTTGAAATATTCCTTTGCATTTTCAATTTGAGAAAGCGTTGATTTAATATTGTTCGCAATGCACATTCGCATAAACATGATGCTTAATTTGTTCGATCTTTTCCATGACTTAAATAAAGCTTGCTGCTCCGAACTGCTTGTTTCAGTAATAGCAGCCGGTTTGTCAATTCGCAATGCTAAGTCAAGATCCAGAACACAAAAGTGAAACTGAACATGTTCCTTCCAGTCAGAGAAATTAGTTCCAATAAAGATTGGAACAGAAGAAGCTAGCGAATGAAGCGAAACAGGAACTGACACTGCAATAAAATCAACATAACATTAGTGTTTTGAGAAAATCATTTTCATTCGTAATATTGCGTTCAATCTTTGAATTAACTAATACAATATACTAATATTCAAACTCAGTGGTAATTTTCATTTACCTAGGCATAATTGATAACCCCTTCAAGTTTGATTGGTTTGTCACCTTTGGGCATCCATTCCAATCTCACTTTCATTCTATCAATTAACTTAATTAATTTAATGACTACTTGAAAGTTGGTGCACCTTTGGGTCAAACCATAATAATCAAAATAATCATTCCATAATAATTTGGCAAAGTCATAATTCAATTCAATATTTATAACTTTTCTCAGCAAGATCACTTTGGTGACAACATGCTACCCATAATATAAATATTGATTGATAAATAACCAAGCAAAAATCTATCCACGTTCAAAATAGATATTAAGTCCAATAAAACAACAAAGAGAATTTTATTCAGCCACAAAATCAGATTTGAATTAGCCAGTGGGTTTCATATAATACATGCAACAAATCTGAAATCAACTCACACGAAATCAAGTTGATAACGTGCAATTCCATCACAAATTAAAACAAATAGTGAAATTCCAATAAATTCGGCCAATATTTCATGAATTCAATTAAATCCGGTAAAATAACAATACAATGAACATTCGAATTTATCAATTAACAGTGAGATATAAATTTGTATTCTGAACATCATAGAACACAGAATATTGCATACAAATTATAAGGAAAATCATGATAGTTTCAACCATAGCTTTGATACTGCATGTTATATCATATTTTAATGAAATAAGAATCTTCAACCATCATGAAAATCACATAGTCATGTTTTATGCAGAAATAAATGTTTCATAAAAAACATACCGGAATCTGCCATAATAAAATCTTCTTTTGAAGAAGACTTGTAGCAATTATTTCTCTCACTTAACCCTTTTTCTTTGATTTACCAGAACGTATGGGAAAATATGATAAAAGAAAATATATAGGTAGAGAGAGGACAGTTCCTACGTGCAAATGAAACAGTTATCCTACTCCCCATAAAAGTAAGCAGATAGGAGAAATAACCTCCCATATTTTCTCTCACCCTTTAAGTAACCATGCATATCTTTCTAAAACCAATAACCACCTTATCTCATTAAGTCCAAATAATGTCCATATTAACATTTCATGTGGGACATATTTTAACAATGTTGTCACAGAACTTTGTAGCATTCAAGTAATGTAATTGCAAGGATTGATAACTGAGAATCCACAAGTCATACTGAGGGCTCACCCTAGACTTCAAGTAACCGGGATGAGCTTTGGGGTTACAATCTGACCCAGGGTGGATTTGTTTGACTCCATTTTCAGAGAAGGAAAAAGAGGAGTACCAGGTAGCGTAAGAAGCCTAGAATCAGAAAAGAATCCTCGATAAGTCTCAATCCATACTCATTTGCTTAACCTCACTCACATCATGCATAAGCCACCAATAAAATTGCAAATAAAATCTTCCAGTTCCCGACGCAGATGCATCTCGAACAGGCACACATGTGAAAACAAAAAATCAAGATGCTTAACAAATAACAATGATTTAAAAAGGCAGAATATACTTTCCATCTTGAAAGGAAGTAAATTTCCACTTTACAAGGAAAAAAACAGAGAAATGAATTTCTCAATCAATTTCACAACAATATTTCCGGAAGAACTAATGCAAAAGAGAATCGTTATTGAGAAGATTATTCTTTCTTTCTTTTTCTTTTTTTTTTGAAAGGTAAGATTATTCTTTTAATAATTTGTGATATAAGAAAATTCAACATTGTTAATTTGTAGTAGTGCAAATTATATAAAAAGGAGAATCGGACCATTCCCTGACAAGAATGTTGATTGTTAGCTTCACCACCTAAAAGTCAAGCAAATATGCCCTAACCAAACACAAACCAAGCATGAATTTGGTGGACTAGATATACTATATTGAAATACAAAAAATAAGGATTAAAAAAAGTGGAAAGCAGTGGACTGATGGCTTACCCCTTCTTCCTATTCCCCCTACCCCCCAAATGATCTATTTTGCTTGGATTAATCAACCCCCACTAATATCTTATGTTTTGATCCCCAAAATAGGCCTGGATTAGTAACAAATTGAGTTTCTCTACTTCTCTTATAGTTTTAGTGAGGAAAGAAGTGGAAAATGAAATAGGCTTTTTCTTTTGTAATGGACCAATTCACCCTGTATCACATAACGGCCGGCCGGATATGGCCATATAATAACCAATTTTCAAAATCGTGTGCATGCATCTCTAAATCACCTATGTGAAAAGCACTATGAGATGGGAAATGTAGTTGTAGGTAGAAAAAAGCACCACATAAACACCCCCAAGCAAGCTTTTCTAGGTATGTCTCATTGTTGAGTTGTGGCAAATTCAATTGCCATCTTTAAAAAGGATGACATGCTTGCTATAAAAGAGGCAAACACGAAGTGTTGCCCCTCAAAATGTTTGCCTTGCACAAGAAACAAACTATGCCCAAAAGTGATTCTAGTGCAGTATATGATGCAAACAACACGTTCCAACAAAGAATCTTGTACCAAGGTACTGCTACAGAACCTCATTGATCACTCCCCAAGTATAGGGTTGTGATGTAGTAATAAAACTCGGTAAGACCGAGGTCGAATCCCAAGGGACTGGAACTTGTACGTTATCTGAAACTAAGTAGAAATAGAACTAGAATGAGATGAAATCTAAATCGGTTATAATTTGAAGAATAATGATGAAATATTAATCTAAAACTTTAGGAAAAATCAGAGAAGGAAAACTAGGGATTCAGAGGATCCACTTGTAGAGATCAGGGAGATCTTATGCCTGGATTAAAAATCAGGGAAATTAACTGAACTGCCGTTGATATTGTTTTCAAGAGATGAAAGGTATGTGAATTAGAATGGATTCCATCACCAAACCATGCCCAAGAGACAAAGCAAACAACAGAATTAAACTAATTTCCAACCAATCAATGTATGAAAGTTAGGAAGGGTACCGACATCCAACCATGCCCAGGAGACGATGGTGAACAACAGGGCTTCCTGACGTCATAAACATAAAGAGGAAAAGAACATGCTCAAAGCCATTGCAGACCCATTGTAATTTCAGTCACAACAGACCATTAAAGACTGAAAACATTCCCTTAAAAAAAACCAAATCAACATCCATTCAGTCTAAACAAAGGCACAAGCAAAGAGGCCTCCCATCATGCAACAAGCTTCACCTCTTAGCCCTAGCTAAGAGGTTTAGCCACACATGATTGGGCTAATCATCTTTGAAAGAAAACACCTGAAAAGAAATAAAAAATAAATAAAAAGAAGAAAAAAACTCTCTCGTTGAGAAAACCTCCCAGCCGTGGAAACTCTTCTCTCTTTTGCTCCAGCCGTGGAAACTCTTCTCCCCCCTCCCTGTTCTCCCTCTCTCCTTCTTATAGCAATAGGAAGTTCGTCAGTTTGCTGGATTGCCAAACTCCTCGAGTTGGTGCGGAAGGTTTTTCGCACTGCGTATATGGCTGGAGAACTGACTCCCAGTTACGCAGCAGAGCAGAAGATCTCCGCTTGAAACAGATTTTTTTTCTACAAAGGCTTGATCCAAGACGTTCAGTGGTCTTGGATCTAGTCGGTCCCACCATGGACAGTATTTAGACGGTCCAGATAAAAGATTCGATCCTCTCCAAGATTGCGGAACAGCCCGGATTGGCCGGGCTTACTTGAACTGCGTAAACAGAGTCTGAAACGATCGACTCTGGACTCTCTGTGGGACCCACTTACCTCGTCATTTGCAAAATCTAAGCCGTCCACTAGATTTACCTCGAAAATTCGGTCGGGGATGGTCTGATTTGGATCAGTTTTGGTGCGGCCCAAAGAATCTTGCTTGCGGCCATTCGTTCTGTATTTGAACGGCTGGAAACCTATCGACACTGTTTCTTCGAATTTGGTCACCTAAGGCTTAGTATATGGGCCTACGTGGTTCCAATGGACGGTCCAGATTGTCCAATGGATCGAAGAAGGTGGGCCACAAACAGCCGGAAAATTCGAATTTCCCAGATTTCGCAGACGCGCACCGCGAGTTCACGCTGGACTTTGTGGGGTCCACATCCGTTGATTGTTGAGATAATCAGCTTCGTCCATTGTAATTATATCGAAAATCCAGTAAGAAATGACTGGTTTCATGTTGGATTTGGTGTGGCCCTCAAAATATCTTGGTCTGCCGTTCGTTTGCGATGGACGGTCGAAAAATGTGTGTACGTGTTCCTGCGCAGATACGTTTCTCTGTCTAGGGTCGGTTAGGCCTCCTGGGAACAATGAACGGTCCCGATCGTTCTTCAGATCATCATGATGGCCCACCAAAAAAATAATTCGCAAGCTCTGCTTCGTTTTCGTAGACGCAATTCAAAACCGATCCGAATTTTGAAGTCGGTCGGGTCATCGCCTGTTGACCGCATGCCTTGATTTGGTGCAGCTCGGGAGTGCATCTCATGGTGCACTCTCACCTCAAATGTGGGGTCCTCTCGTAGTTCTCGTGAGAGATCCATACCACTCTTCCGTCTCATCATCTCATTTGAGACGTTGAATCCAAAAATTGAAGCATATCCCGATATCAGGTGGGCCCCAGATTGAGATTTATGGGCTGATCTGTCCGTTGGGCTGCTTTCGCGATGATCCGACGGATGAATTTCAACGTGTACGGTTTATTTAGAGTCCTCAGGCCCTGTATGAAGTTTCGAGCCGAACAGATGGTGGAAACCCTGTGATATTACATTCTGGCTGACTTTCAGGCCACTTGAGCTTCAGTTTCTCGATTTTCGCGGATCTCCGGTGTGTAAATTCGATGATCTTGGTCCCATGGAGTCTGTCCCTTGCTTGTGGTGTCCTCAGAGCATTAAATCCATGCTTTAAGCTCCCTTTTTCAGTTCATGTTCGCAAATACACTCTGCATCACAAATACGATTAAAGTGGATCGTTAATAGTATTATGTATGTAAATCCAGGCCATAACAGGGGTCTAATATGCAATATTTGACCCTCAACACTCATTCCTGCTTTTGTTCCAGAACTTATCTTGCACCCATCTTCAACTGCTGTGATTAATGATTCTACCAAATCAATCTATTTTCTACTCATGCAACTTTCGTTCTAAACTAAATATTACTAGTTATACATACACAATCCATAAAAACCTTATCACTATATTAAATATGGATGCATGCTTTACATTTAACTCTATAGTACACAACTAGAGGGCTGTTGAAAATTGTCTTCACAGCTTCTTTACACCACCAATTTTAATTCCTTTGTATACGATTTTTCTGGAAGAGAAATTTACAACTGTATGACCCATTTATGGCCCATTTATGAGAGGAAGCCCACCTCATTTTACCTTACAAGAATAAGCCCCAGCTGTACGAACGACTTGCCAAAGGTCGAAAAATGGTCGAAAATCAGGTCGATGGTCGAAAATCTATTTCATTCACTTTGCGGTCAATTTCAATTAGTTTGCGGTCAATTTCATTTACTTAACGGTCATTTTCATGCATTTCAGGGTCAATCCCAGCGATTCCGTTTTGATTCACAGTCATTTCTATGCATTTCACGGTCAATTCCCTTCACTTCACGATCAGTTCGCTTCACTTCACGGTCATTTCCATGCATTTCACGGTCAATCCCGATGATTCCGTATTGATTCACAGTCATTTCCATGCATTTCATGGTCAATTCCCTTCACTTCACGGTCATTTCCATGCATTTCACGGTTAATTCGCTTCACTTCACGGTCATTTTCATGCATTTCACGGTCAATCCCGGTGATTCCGTTTTGATTCACGGTCATTTCCATGCATTTCACGGTCAATTCCCTTCACTTCACGGTCATTTTCATGCATTTCACGGTCAATTCACTTCACTTCAAGGTCATTTCCATGCATTTCACGGTCATTCCTGCCTATTCTGTGTTGATTCACGGTCATTTTGACGCATTTCACAGTGAAGTGTAGCAATTGTACTGTGAAATGCGCGGAAATAACCGTGAAGTGAAGGGGCATGACCGTGAAATGCGCCGAAATGACCGTGAATCAACACGGAATAGGCGGGAATGACTGTGATAAATCCCGCCTATTCCGTGTTGATTCACAGTCATTTAGGCGCATTTCACGGTCATGCCCCTTCACTTCATCGTCATTTCCACGCATTTCACGGTCCAATCGCTACACTTCACGGTCATTTCCATGCATATCACGGTTATTCCCGCCTATTCTGTGTTCATTCACGGTCATTTCAGCGCATTTCACGATCATGCCCCTTCACTTCACAGTCATTTTTGCGCATTTCATGGTCCAATCGCTACATTTCACCGTGAAATGCGTTGAAATGACCCTGAATCAACACAGAATAGGTGGGAATGACCGTGAAATACATGGAAATGACCGCGAAATGAAGCGAATTGACCGTGAAATGTGTGGAAATGACCGTGAAGTGATGGGGCATGACCGTCGAAATGCGTCGAAATGACCGTGAATCAACACAGAATAGGCGAGAATGACCATGATATGCATGGAAATCACGGTCCTTCCCGCCTATTCCGTGTTGATTCACGGTTATGTCCCTTCACTTTACGGTCATTTCCGCACATTTCACGGTCCAATCGCTACACTTCACTGTGAAATGTGTCGAAATGACCGTGAATTAACACGGAATAGGCGGGAATGACCGTGAAATGCATGAAAATGACCATGAAGTGAAAGGGCATGACCGTGAAATCCGTCGAAATGACAGTGAATCAACACGGAATAGGCGGGAATGACTGTGATATGTATTGAAATCACGGTCATTCCCGCCTATTCCGTGGTTATTCACGGTCATTTCGGCACATTTCACGGTCATGCCCCATCACTTCACGGTCATTTTCGCAATTTCACGGTCCAATCGCCTCACTTCACGGTCATTTCCATGCATATCATGGTCATTCCTGCCTATTCCGTGTTAATTCAAGGTCATTTCAGCATATTTCACGGTCATGCCCCTTCACTTCATGGTCATTTTTGCACATTTCACGATCCAATCGCTACACTTCACCGTGAAATGCATCGAAATGATCGTGAATCAACACGGAATAGGCAGGAATGACTGTGAAATGCATGGAAATGACCGTGAAGTGAAGCGAATTGACCGTGAAATGCATGGAAATGACCATGAAGTGAAGGGAATTGACCATGAAATGCATGGAAATGACCGTGAATCAAAACGGAATCACCGGGATTGACCATGAAATGCATGAAAATGACTATGAAGTGAAGTGAATTGACCGTGAAATGCATGGAAATGATCATGAAGTGAAGGGAATTGACCGTGAAATGCATGGAAATGACCATGAAGTGAAGGGAATTAACCGTGAAATGCATGGAAATGACCGTGAATCAAAACGGAATCGCCGGGATTGACCGTGAAATGCATGAAAATGACCGTGAAGTGAAGCGAATTGACCGTGAAATGCATGGAAATGACCGTGAAGTGAAGGGAATTAACTATGAAATGCATGGAAATGACCGTGAAGTGAAGGGAATTGACCATGAAATGCATGGAAATGACCGTGAATCAAAACGAAATCACCGGGATTGACCATGAAATGCATGGAATTGATCGCGAAGTAAATGAAATGAGCGAAATTGACCGCGAACTGATTGAAATTGACCGTCAAGTGAATGAAATGGATTTTCGACCATCGACCTGATGAAATCTTGAAAAATAACCAGGTTGGTTGGCTAAAGTAGCTTCTCTTACCCCAAAATCATATAGGGTACGTCAAGTAACTAATTTTGGTTTAGAAGATATTCTTGTTAAATGAATAAAGAAAGAAATGAAAAAGAGAGAGAGAGAGAGAGAGAGAGAGAGAGAGAGAGAGAAAACAAATAATTATATGCTTATATATACATATTTATATAAATATGTATTAGAGAGAATTGTAGGTAGAATGAAGTTCTCCATGTAAAAAAATAATAAAAATAAATAAATAATAATTAAAAAACTCATAGACTGGCACAGACTACAGTTATGGCTACGGTTATAATCCATAGCTAAAGGTAAAATTCCTTCGTTACATATTGAATACACTTCGATATGTATCGAAAATTGCAGGACTTTTTAGGCAAACTTGCTGGACAGTTCTAGACCTTTTTCGATTAATCGAAAGACCTTCGAAACATATCGAACGACATATCGAAAGACCTTCGAAACATATCGAATGATATATCGAAAGACCTTCGATACATATAAAAGGACATATCGAAATGGCAGGGGGTAGGGCTATGGCTACGGTTTTTATCCATAGCCATAGAAAGCCTCGTAGCCATAAGTTCCTGGTTTTTTTTTAAATTTATTATATATATATATATATATATATATATATATATATATATTGCTATTGTAATCCCCACTGCTTTTTGTGGGTCCTATTATGGGGTATGTGTTATATCCAAACCGTCCATCTTTTTTACGAACTCGTATTAAGGCTTGAGACGAAAAATAAGACAAATCTAGCTATCAAGTGGACCACACTGTTAAAGGCTATGGAGGATTGAATCGTCTACCATTGAAACCCTTTTAGGGGTCACAGAAGTTTTGGATCGTTATGAAACTTGTTTTTCCTCTTCATCCTGGTCTTTGTGACCTTATGAATAGATTGGATGAAAAATAGATGTTATGGTGGGCCCTACAAAATTTTTAATGGTACAAATCCATTTTCCCACTGCTCTTTGTGGTGTGGTCCAGTTGATCTTTGGATATGATATATATATATATATATATATATATATATATATATAATGCTCCGAAATGATGTCGAAATATGGATGAACGTTATGGATATAATAAATACGTAACTGTGGGGCCTATGTAACTTTGATATCTTTTGAATCGTTCGTACAACTCGAAGTTCGAGGAGCGTCAGCGCTCGTCTTCGATGTTCACTCCCCAAGTATAGGGTTGTGATGTAGTAATAAACTCGGTAAGACCGAGGTCGAATCCACAGGGATTGAAACCTGTACGTTATCTGAAAATAACCAGATCTAGAACTAGGCTAAGATGAAATCTAAACCAATTATGATTGAGGAATAATGGTGAGATAATTATCTAAAACTTAAGAAAATTAAGAGAAGAAAAACACTAGGGATTCAGAGGATCCACTTGTAGAGATCAGGGAGATCTTATGCCTGTATTACAAATCAGGAAAATTAACGGAACTGCCATTGATATAGATTTCAAGAGATGAAAGGTGTATGAATTAGAATGGATTCCATCACCAAACTATGCCCAGGAGACAAAGCAAACAACAGAATTAATCTAATTACCAACCAATCAACATGTCATGAAGGTTAGGAAGGGTACTGACATCCAACCATGCCCAGGAGACGATGGTGGACAACAGGGCTTCCTGACGTCATAAACATAAAGAGGAAAAGAACATGCTCAAAGCCATTGCAGACCCATTGTAATTTCAGTCACAACAGACCATTAAAGACTGAAAACATTCCCTTAATTAAACCCAGATCAATACCAGATCAGTCTATACAAAAGGCACAAGCAAAGAGGCCTCCCATCACGCTACAAGCTTCACCTCTTAGCCCTAGCTAAGAGGTTTAGCCACTCATGAATATGATGAGGCTAAACATCCTTAAAAAAAAACTAATAGAATTTAACAAGAAAACAAATAAAAAGAATTTTTACTCTACTTTCTCTCTCTGTCTGCTCCACCCGATTTCTCACTTGCTGCCGTCCAAGCTCCCTCAGATCAGATCCCCCTTTTTCTCCTCACGTTCTCCCTTTTGTAGCTGCTGGAAGCCAGCTGAGACGTGGTTTCCCAGTTTGAGAAGGTCAGTGATATGCGGAAGACGTTCACATTCTCAGATTCAGCAATCCGCAAAACTGGAAGCTGATCAGTGATCTGATCCGTTTAATCTCTTTAGAGGTAATCGGTTGTAATATAGAAAGGATTTGGATGGTCCAGATGGATGGACCGATCCCTGCTGTGATCGTAGAACGGCTCAGATCGGCCGGGTGCACGTGCCTAGCATAAACAGAGCCCGACAATGTCGGCGCTTTCTTCTCTCGGAGTCCCACGAACGTCCCTTTTGATAAATCCAAACCGTCCATTAGATTGTGCACAAGAAACAGGTCATGAATGACCATTTTTCCTCTGTTTTTATGTGGCCCACAAGATTTTCTGAATTGCCGTTCAATTTACGTTTGAACAATCAAAAACCATTCTTCCTCATCCTTTGAAATTTTTTCACCTAGGCCTTGGTGAATCGAACCTTTGGAGTCTAACGAATGGTCCAGATCTGATTAATGAACCAAGATGGTGGCCCACAGAGATCGACCGCAGCTCTGCTGCGAAACACAACGTTCGTGATTGCGCTGTGATGCTGGTAGGCCCCACTTTACTCCTGTTTTGCAAAATCCACGCCGTCCAACGTTTTCCTCCAGAAAAACCGTTTAGAATGGGTCCGTTTTGGATCAAAACCATGGTGGTCCGCAAGGTTTCTTCTTCCACCGTCCGACCTGTGCTTAACCGCCAAGATTCTCTGATTGCTTACATGGGGCAAAAATGCCACCTTGATGAGATGAATACCTCCCCTCCTTACATAATGGACGGTCCCGATTGATGACTTGGATAAAGAGTGGGCCCCACTGGAGAAGCCAGCGTCGGTCAGCGAAGACGCCCTGTTTTTTTTTTTTTCTTTTCGATTTGAAGGAGTTCCTCGGTCAGCGCTTGCTGACCGAGTTATTGAAGACCGGTGCGTGGCTGGTGAATTTCTTGTTATGTACACGCCTGTGTACATGTGGGGTCCACCGTAAAGTTTGAGTGAAATCCAATCCGCTCATCAACTTTGTCACCTCAGTTTAACGGTTGAGACCAAAATTGAAGCATATCCAGAGATCAAGTGTGCCTAGAATCATGATTTTGAGGGCTGATCTGTCCGTTAGGCCACTTCCAGAGGGATCCACCAGCTGAAATTTTACGTGTACGGTTAATATAGGGTGTTCAGGCCACGTATAAAGTCTCGTGTCAATCGGATGGCAGGAACCCTGTGTTCTTGCATTCTGGACGTCCTTCGGGCCACTAGAGCTTCAGTTTCCTGATTTCCTTGGGTCTCTGGCGTATAATTCCGCTGATTTTGATCACATGGAGTCCGTTCCTTGCCTTGGTGAATCTTGAGCGCTAAAACCATGCTTCTAATACCCATTTTCAATTCAAGCTCCTAAATACATCCTGCATCACAAACACGATTAAATGGGTCCATTAAACAGTATAAGTTCGTAAATCCAGACAATAACCAGGGTCTGATATGCAATATTTGACCCTCAACACAACTCCCAACCAGCATTTTGCTAGTCCCGAGCAAAATATGCGAAAATTAAGTTGAGAATTACGAGGTAATTCTTGTGAAGCCGAGTGATATTTTGAAAAACAATCCAGATATGAGAAATCTTAAGATTCATGAATGTTGATTATCAATTTCTCCTGGCCTCTCATGCACGGTGAATTTCATAATCAAGTTCAAATATTAATCCATAAACTAGAATAATTTTAAACATTGAGTTCCATGGTTGTATAGTGAAATCTCAGCCTATCATCATTAAGAGATCAAATTGTCAATTTCATGATATCATTGGTAATCAATCCAAAAATTCATAACTACCATCACCTAAACCAGAACTTTGCCTCACAGATCATTCTTTCATTTTTCTTTTTTCTCTTTTTTTTTTTTTTTTTTTTTTTTTTCAAGATGAGAATTAAATTTTCACCTGTAGGGAGCAAACCTATGGTGAAACTAGTCGCCTAACTCTTTCCAACTGTTAATCATGAAAAATTGAATCCACACCTATAGGGAGCAAACCCATGGTGCACTCTTTTTTATACCCTGATGGCCAAATCTTTTAGGCTGGTTTCTTTCATGCTCAGTGATTACCAAGTTAATCATTCAATATCAAACTGAAATCTCAATGTGTAAGTGAGATGTGGTATGTGAAATCATGACTCAATCAATGTTTACAACTTCTTAATCATGGATTAAGAATTCAAACTTAACTATGAAATCTAACGAGCAACTGAATCTAAGAGTAGTAAATTTCCAACATCACGTATCTTGAAATTCTAAATCCAGGATAGTCGTCAAAATCACTTCAAATGCACAAGAATTTCCAGAAAAATTTAAAAATTTTCACAATTTTTTCTCAAGACCAAGAAAAACACTGATTAGGTAACCTAATCTTCCACCCCCAACCTAAAATCTACATTGTCCTCAATGTAAAAGATATGAGCTGGAATGCACATGGGACAACGAAAGTAAAAAAAGAAGTGATGGGAAGATAGTACCTGAATGATGAATCGTGAGAGACTTTCCAAGAGATCTCAACATGAGAGCGGGTGAGTACGAGAGAGAAAGCCACACGAAAATAACAAGAAATAAAACCTATCTATACCATTTTCGCAGGTGCTCTCGATTGCATTTAGCGCATGCAACAAGCCTTTAAACCCCTAGGTTACCCCTAGTGGACGAGTTGTAGTCTCGTGAGGGTTTGCAGTAATGTTACCCACAAACATTTGACTAACCAAACAACTTTGCAAGGTCCTCTTCTGGCCAGTATCTTGATAAGTTTCTCAGTAAGTTCCTCAACAAGATAATCCAAAAGCCCTTTTGCAAGGCTTGGGTGCCCTGAGCATGACTTTCCAGAGAGACTTATGTACCTCATAAGAAATTTTCCATTGCATTACTTGAGGTAACCAGAGTATGTACGATTCACCTGTGACAGAAGAAGTTTCAACGTTAGTATCCCATAGTGAATCAGAGACTACAAGTAGATAAAGTTTAGAAAACTTTGCAAAAAGTGATGTAGCCTCAACACATTTTGAAGTGTCAATCTTCGGTTCAATTTTCAACTCCTCCTCCTTTAATGGTAGACGGTTAGGATCAGGGGAAGAAGGGGCTTCAAAATAAGGGTTCTCTCGGTCAGTGATAACTACCGAGATGTTGTCTTGCAAGGCATCCACTTTGTCTTTTGACATGTGATCGTTTGACTTTGAAAAGTGTGCCCAGCAATTATCAAAAGAGTCGGAAATTTCAGCTGAGAGTGACTTATTTTCCTCATGGAAATCTGTAATGAGATCTCAAGGACTCCCTCGCCCTTAAAAGTATATGAAGAATGTTCTCTTGCTCCATTTCGCACAAACATATTGAAGATCAATAGGGAAGCATCGATGGGATCACTTTGTTCATTGAAACTACTCAATCGAGGCGTTGAACTGTCAGACGTGTACAGCTCAGATGGTGGTCTTAATTGAGTGGTTTCAAATTCTAGAGTCGTAGCGAGCAGCTCGTCCTTCTCCCGAATCACATTATCATTCAATTCAAGAGAGTGGTCCAAACATGTCTCACAGAAGTTGGAAGGGTAGGTTTTAATGAGCTCATCTTCCACTTTTAAATCAGATATGTTAGGTGAGTGGAGTAGCTCAGTATGACCGATCACTTCGTGTGCTTCTTGAGCATTGACCTGGACCATACTTGAGATTGATTCCGGGGAATTTGGGTTGTGCTCTCATGAATCTCATCCCAATACTTCTCGACTTCCAATTCAAGGCAACACACTTGAGATGGGATCGCTTTCCTCACAATCTATTCCTAAATTCGGTTGAGGTTCGAATGAACTAACCTCTACCTCATCATTGAATTCATGTGTGTCAAGTAAGGGAGGTGTGTCATCATCACTGTATTTGAAAGACACCCATGTATCTCCACCATTCTTTTGAACAGTCATCAAGATCGGCTCATCGGGAAATTGAACCACGTGCTCGTTAATGGAATCCAACTCCTCATTCCAAATTCCAGATTTCGTCAAAAGCGAGTGAGGATCACTTTCCTGGCATTGTATTTCTGGATTGGATTGTAGTTGGGATGCACGAGCTTCTTCTATCCTTTCAAGGCGCGAATTCAGTGCTTCCATTGCTTTTCTTATTTCCATAAGGCATTCTATGGTATACTGAATTTCATCCTCTTGGATTGTTTCTGGTAGGTTCTCAATGGTAGGGTATCCAAGAGAATAATCATTACATGTTGTTGGTTCATCTTCCCAGTTTTGATGGTCCCACTGGTTATAGTCATACGGGTCATCGGTCGAGAGTTGATACGCGTTATCATTCCAATAATCACGTACCGTTTCCTTAACTCGTGGAATGCAATTATTTTCCCGTAGATAATCACCGAAGGACTTCTTAATCGGTGGAGCATCATGTTTCGATTGGTTGAAGTAATTTTCAGAAAATATTTGAGGCATAGGCTGTTCTCCATCATTATCATCATACATCAAAAAATTTTCCCAAGATTCCTTAGCTATCTCAGCATATATACGTTCCAACTCTTGCATAGTAAAACCCTAATTCTGAATCTACTCCTAGGAAAAATAAAAAGAAAAGATCCTACAACAATATGGGAAGTATGAGGGGAAGAAGTTAGAAAGAAGTTACCAGTTAAAGATTCCTAAGTAAAAAAAAAAACTCGCAAAACAAAACAAAACAAGTTAGTTCAAAATAAAAGAAATTTCTAGAGCAAATCAAATCTAAAGAGTTAGGAAATCTAGCAAATCAGAAAGAGTTTACCAAATTAGAAGTTCTATCTTAATAACCTACAGAATAAGAAATATGTTAGTTCTATGAAAAATAGAAAACAAAATTAAAAATTTAAAATTATTAAAATCCTAATCTTAAACTAACTCTAAAACTAATTAATTTCAGAAAATCGTAGCCGTCAGTCCCCGGCAATGGCGCCAAAAACTTGTTCACTCCCCAAGTATAGGGTTGTGATGTAGTAATAAACTCGGTAAGACCGAGGTCGAATCCACAGGGACTGAAACCTGTACATTATCTGAAAATAACCAGATCTAGAACTAGGCTAAGATGAAATCTAAACCAATTATGATTGAGGAATAATGGTGAGATAATTATCTAAAACTTAAGAAAATTCAGAGAAGAAAAACACTAGGGATTCAGAGGATCCACTTGTAGAGATCAGGGAGATCTTATGCCTGTATTACAAATCAGGAAAATTAACGGAACTGCCATTGATATAGATTTCAAGAGATGAAAGGTGTATGAATTAGAATGGATTCCATCACCAAACTATGCCCAGGAGACAAAGCAAACAACAGAATTAATCTAATTACCAACCAATCAACATGTCATGAAGGTTAGGAAGGGTACTGACATCCAACCATGCCCAGAGACGATGGTGGACAACAGAGGCTTCCCGACGTCATAAACATAAAGAGGAAAAGAACATGCTCAAAGCCATTGCAGACCCATTGTAATTTCAGTCACAACAGACCATTAAAGACTGAAAACATTCCCTTAATTAAACCCAGATCAATACCAGATCAGTCTATACAAAAGGCACAAGCAAAGAGGCCTCCCATCACGCTACAAGCTTCACCTCTTAGCCCTAGGTAAGAGGTTTAGCCACTCATGAATATGATGAGGCTAAACATCCTTAAAAAAAACTAATAGAATTTAACAAGAAAACAAATAAAAAGAATTTTTACTCTACTTTCTCTCTCTGTCTGCTCCACCCGATTTCTCACTTGCTACCGTCCAAGCTCCCTCAGATTAGATCCCCCTTTTTCTCCTCACGTTCTCCCTTTTGTAGCTGCTGGAAGCCAGCTGAGACGTGGTTTCCCAGTTTGAGAAGGTCAGTGATATGCGGAAGACGTTCACATTCTCAGATTCAGCAATCCGCAAAACTGGAAGCTGATCAGTGATCTGATCCGTTTAATCTCTTTAGAGGTAATCGGTTGTAATATAGAAAGGATTTGGATGGTCCAGATGGATGGACCGATCCCTGCTGTGATCGTAGAACGGCTCAGATCGGCCGGGTGCACGCGCCTAGCGTAAACAGAGCCCGACAATGTCGGCGCTGTTCTCTCGGTGAGTCCCACGAACGTCCCTTTTTGATAAATCCAAACCGTCCATTAGATTGTGCACAAGAAACAGGTCAGGAATGACCATTTTTCCTCTGTTTTTATGTGGCCCACAAGATTTTCTGAATTGCCGTTCAATTTACGTTTGAACAATCAAAAACCATTCTTCCTCATCCTTTGAAATTTTTTCACCTAGGCCTTGGTGAATCGAACCTTTGGAGTCTAACGAACGGTTCAGATCTGATTAATGAACCAAGATGGTGGCCCACAGAGATCGACCGCAGCTCTGCTGCGAAACACAACGTCCGTGATTGCGCTGTGATGCTGGTAGGCCCCACTTTACTCCTGTTTTGCAAAATCCACGCCGTCCAACGTTTTCCTCCAGAAAAACCGTTTAGAATGGGTCGGTTTTGGATCAAAACCATGGTGGTCCGCAAGGTTTCTTCTTCCACCGTCCGACCTGTGCTTAACCGCCAAGATTCTCTGATTGCTTACATGGGGCAAAAATGTCACCTTGATGAGATGAATACCTCCCCTCCTTACACAATGGACGGTCCCGATTGATGACTTGGATAAAGAGTGGGCCCCACTGGAGAAGCCAGCGTCGGTCAGCGAAGACGCCCTGTTTTTTTTTTTCTTTTCTTTTCGATTTGAAGGAGTTCCTCGGTCAGCGCTTGCTGACCGAGTTATTGAAGACCGGTGCGCGGCTGGTGAATTTCTTGTTATGTACACGCCTGTGTACATGTGGGGTCCACCGTAAAGTTTGAGTGAAATCCAATCCGCTCATCAACTTTGTCACCTCAGTTTAACGGTTGAGACCAAAATTGAAGCATATCCAGAGATCAAGTGTGCCTAGAATCATGATTTTGAGGGCTGATCTGTCCGTTAGGCCACTTCCAGAGGGATCCACCAGCTGAAATTTTGCGTGTACGGTTAATATAGGGTGTTCAGGCCACGTATAAAGTCTCGTGTCAATCGGATGGCAGGAACCCTGTGTTCTTGCATTCTGGACGTCCTTCGGGCCACTAGAGCTTCAGTTTCCTGATTTCCTTGGGTCTCTGGCGTATAATTCCGCTGATTTTGATCACATGGAGTCCGTTCCTTGCCTTGGTGAATCTTGAGCGCTAAAACCATGCTTCTAATACCCATTTTCAATTCAAGCTCCTAAATACATCCTGCATCACAAACACGATTAAATGGGTCCATTAAACAGTATAAGTTCGTAAATCCAGACAATAACCAGGGTCTGATATGCAATATTTGACCCTCAACATTCGAGCACCACCGATCCGCTTAAAGGAAAAAGCAGGGGCATTTTCGACCTTTGGCAAGTCATCCGTACAGCTGAGTCCTATTCTTGTACAGTAAAATGAGGTGGGCTTCGTCTCGTAAATGGGCCATAAATGGGTAGTACAGTTGTAAATTTCTCTTTCTGAAACTTTTGGTGGTAAAAGTGCTGCAATACATGGTATGCACGTGCATCTCCAATCCTTTGCAGGTAGTTTTGTTTGATTCTAAAGTTTTTTTAAAATAATGTGCGTTACAGTTTGCAACTCAACTTTTACAACAAAAACCTGCCAGAACTCTGGACGATCTGATTCCCAGGCCGATAAGATGCTACTGCCAAATTATGAGATGAGAATGACACCTTAGTTGTGATTGGGGAAGGAAATGGTGGGAAATGCTAACATGATTAATGAGTTCTTTCCAAGTACTAGATGTACTGACTGCACTTTGGAAGCCCTGCCACCCACAATTTAGTGGTGCACCCAAATATTCCTTATCATCAATGTTTTTCAGCATTCCTTAATAAGTAGATGAGATGTTGTAACATTACCACTCATAATCATTTTTCTCGCTGTCCGAGTTTAGGAAGTCATCAGAAGCAGTTTTACGTGGTGTTGATGACACTATCTTGAATATAGGAGAACCACCTAGTTTCAACCCTGTTATCCAGAAACATTTGCAAGTTAGAAGATGGAAAAGATCTACTACTTTGTGGATAAGTCTAGTTTTAGAAGATTGATAACACTAATTAACAATAGGTGATTTTGATACACACATTTCCAAACGCAACCACACATGTCAAAATGGCACGTGTTTGGGACATCCGAGCCGTGCATCAGGTGGTCCCCAGCTCGTAGATGACCCAACCGAAAGAGCAGGCCGGTCCACCCATAATGTGGGCTACACTTGTATGCTTAATGTACACCAAATAGAAACTTGCTATCGAACATCTATTCGTGTGTGTCCTACACCATATCTAATGAGTGGACTGGCCCAATGTCGGGAGTAAGTCATCTACATGGAGGGGTCCACCTCAGGAACATGTATGCCGTAGATACAAAAAATACAAAGGAGATTCAAACGTTGCACTATCGAAAATGAAATTCGAATAAAAAAGAATATCTGAGTTCTGAAGCTATCACTCACTGGACATTGACATCCGATTCATAGAAAACTAATAAAGAAACCAAAAATAAAAATAAAAAAATGATGATGCGAAATAGCAATTTGGCAGCATTTTCAAAACCTAAGGTCTGGAAAGAACTGAATCTAACCCCAAGAATCCGAATGTTACAGTGGGAGTCATCGGAGCGCATACCTAAAGGAGGATCAAAATCTTCAGAGGTGTGGAGGAGCAGTAAGTTATTCCGCTCCGTCTCGCGCTTCCGCATCTCGAGAAACAATGCAAGATCCTCTTCCTTGTCCTTCATCACAGCTCCAAGGCTCCTTCCTTGCCTCTGCTGCTGTACGGGCGCTTGCATTTACGACTCTGTAGCCCTGAAACTCCGATTCATCTCTATACGGCAACGAAAACGACAACAAAAAATAGCCATTTCCTGATATAAACCCTAATTCTCAACCACTCCATTAGATCTACAAACGAGCTGCCAAACTCTCATTTTCTACAACGAGACTCCGTCAGACTTCATCGCGACCGTTCGATTGATCCGAAAGCCAGAGAGACAGAGAGAGGGGGGGCGATGGGATTCTCTAATCCCTGATGTGACGGATGGAGTGGTGTTTAGATGGAGTCTATCTCTCCACGTATTAAGAGGGATTGGCGTCGTGCGATGGAGTTGGTGGGATTTCAAAATCCCACTGAGATACGTGGCTTATTGATTTAAGATTTTTTTTCCTATACGGGCCCCACAGCGAATGTATGTAGCTTATCCACGCCATTCATCCATTTTTTCAACTAATTTGAGACATTGAGTCGAAATTTGAAACATATCAAAAGTGCTCTACTGGACCATACCATAGAAAAGAATGGGAATAATGATTTCCACCATTGAATTCTTCCTAAGACCCATAGTGAGATTTATTTGTCATCCAAAGTGTTCATAAGATCTCAAAGACAAAAGATGGGGAAAAAATAAGTATCAGATAGATCAAAAACTTCTATACCCAAAAAAATTTCAACAGGAGAACTTCAATTCATACTGTTTCCTATGGTGTGGTCCACTTGATATTTGGGTGTGCTTCAATTTTAGGCTGAACACATAAAATTATCTAATAAAATAGATAGACGGAGTGGATAAAAGACATAAATCACAGTGGGTGCCACATAGTTATCTGTATAGTGGGTGAAGTTGCAAGGAGTAATGCCGTTTCCGATATCCCACATAACCCACATAGTTAACCGGCGGCGCATGGGATAGAGGTGTACACCATATATGCAACTGATAATCCACTATAAGTCATAAATGATGGGATGGCCGTAATTTCATCCCATGTAATCCTTTCATCCCATGTAATCCATCATAATTTTCACGGCCAAATAGGCCCTGATGGACTTTAGACAGATCAAATACAATTCCATCCCACTTTATCTCATATAATACTATGCGCCAAACAAGCTCATTTAGATACCATCAAATAAGTTAGGTTTATGATCAATTTATAAATACTTTTTCTAAAAGAAATTTAAAGTTACTTAATCACTTTAGTTTTATAAGTAAAAATCAAGATAAGCTTTTCTTAAATAACTTACAATCTAAATGCCACTTACATTCACATGGAATAACTCACCTGCGCTTTGAAATCTTCATCGTGATTAGACACATCATGTAAATGGATTGAATTCCATGTAAACTCCACCATAGGCCTGTCCTACCTGTCTTTAGTCTTCAAATACCTAAATTCCAAATCAAGGGGATTTAAAGTCAAATATAATTTTAAATTCTTTAGCTATATTTAGCAACTTGTATATGGAATTACTAATAATTCAAAAATACTAATGCATTGAAATTATGTAGCATTTTTTTTTTTTAACTTGTTAGTACACCCACTGACAGTTCACACTTCACTGTTAGCCACCCCCTTCATTGTTAGCCACCCCTCTAGGGAATCTATACCAAGACCTCAGTGTTGAAACGAGGTATCTTTCACTCAGTCTACAACTTGAGCTATGGATCTGGGTGTAAATTATGTTGCACATTTACAAGAGTTTGAATGTAATTACTAAATTAATATTAATATCCCTAATGAGGGGACATATGTAATGTTTGATATAGTGATTGTAATAAACTAATTAAAATATATATGTTGACAAAAAATGATGAAATTTCATATTTCGGATTGACCACAGCATAGGATCACAACTGACCGACTAGCTTTTTTAATCATTGATTTATAGGGCTAATTTATGGACTACTCAAATCATTACATTGATATAATTTTAGTTATATAGTCGATAAATAATTAATGGCTTAGTGACAACTATATATGTTATACATCCCACTCTCTTTCTTTTCTTTCTTTCAAAAATAAACAAAAATGGAAAATAATTGATAATCTCACTAAAAAGAGAGTGCAAATCAGCATGAGAGATATTGACAATTCCCTTAATTCCAAATACATATCCATGCTTCCAAATGACTTATGGATTCTGAAGACCCATCAATGCCGTCAAATCCTCCCAATCTATGCTGCCAAACGAGACTTGATTGGCTCCACACGCCTGCCTCGATGATGCAGACATGTGCCAATTTTGGACGTTGTTAGGACACGTGGCAATATCAAACATTTATGCTTTTCAAATGAGTGGGGACGATGCTTTAGAAAGCAGCCTGTTTTACTCACGTGGACCACAATGTCCCTTGTATACTTAAACTACTTGTTTAAAGAATTTTCTGGCCGTCCATTAGTCCATAAATGAAGCAGATTCATTTCTCAGGTGAACCATAGTAGCGGTGATTGATCATTAATGTGCCAAAAACATTGGGATCAAGCCTATATATGTTTTTTCCCTTCACTCAGGCTTACGTGATCTCACCGGCAGGTTAAATGAAAATTAAACCTCATGGAAACTTTACTATAGTCTCTAAGAAGTTTTTAATATTAAAGACGTTCAATCACTACTGTTTCTTATGATATGGTCCAGCTAAAAATTGGCTGTTTTTATTTTTATTTTTTAAGCTTATTTGAAATGATCTTGGAAAAAGGAATGAAAGACATGAACATAAGATCAATGTGTTCCAAAACAGTAACACTGCCACCGTGATCATTATGATACGGCCGTAATGGCCATTATGTCCTGATCATTACAATTTTATTTATTTATTATTTTTTTTAAAGCTGTTATAAAATTGTTTCGGGACTGTTATGAGGCCGTCATGGCCATTTGGCCCCTTTGACCCCGCAACGCACCCTCTGGAGTGAGGTCAGGGCTTGAAATGCAATTTTAAAATTTTATATAACCAAGGTGCCCTCCCGATGGCACTTCAAGCCATGATTGGATGGTTAGGATAATTTGCTAGGATCATAGCTCAGTATCATCATGACATAACATGAGTAAAGGGTTTTTTTTTTTTTTCCACAAATGGGCCCCGACTGTACCGCTTAAAAAATTTGAGGGTGATTTTGAAAAACGCTTCAGTGGGCTAATTAGTGCATGGGGACATTTCAATGCACTAGTTGCAGTTGGGAAATGCGTACAGTCCACATCATTAATCTAGACCGTTCATTTAATTGACAGGTGGTTCTAACTATCCAAACTAATAGCATGAAGAAACGATTGAATGACAAATTTTTTTTTTTTTTGCCAAGAGATAGGTGGGATCATCAAAGCCGATCATGCTTTGGAGAATGAATGCGGACCACTTGAAGGGTGCCTCTTAAAATGAACGCAGAAAGGGCGAAGATGAAAACGACTAGAATAATCTAGTTTGTGTGATTTCACACTGAGCCCTAGGAAGAGTGTGCTGGACCCATGGATGGTCCAGATCAATGATCTGGTATACCCAAATGCAAATGCAGCTATAGGTTTGATGTCTGGCCCACCTCTGTGTTTCAGGGCCGAACAAAGAAAAAACAACAACAGCAGTCGCATGCTTCATGACATCTTACTTGGAAATTGCGTAGAATTTTTTGAGTGAAATGACGGAATTGACCTCATCTTCCTCTAGCCATTAACCAAAAAAACGTAACTTTAAACCATGAGAAATTTAGGACTGTGGACCCCACCTTTTATCCAGCTATTTTTATAAAAGAAGATAAACTTTGTTTTGCAACTTAGACCTGCTCGTTTGGACAACAAATTTGAGGACAAAAATACCCCTCCTTTCACGGAAATAGATTGGGTACACTGCCTGCCACTAGGCAATGGCGGATGGTCGGTGGTCTGTGGGCCCCACCATGATGTATTCTTTTCATCCATGCTGTCCATATATTTTTCCAGATCATTTTATGGTATGAGACAAAAAAATGAGGTATATCCACATCTCAAATGTACAACATTACAGGAAACAGTGTTGAATGAGCGTCGACCATTAAAAACTTTTAGGGGGCCCACTGTGATGTTTGTGAGAAATCTTCCCCATCTAAGTTCCTTCATAAGGTCACAAAGATCTGGATGAAGAGGAAAAACAAATTTCATAATGATCCAAAACTTCTGTAACCCCTAAAAGGGTTTCAATGGTAGACATTCAAATCCCCACTGCCTTTTACAGTGTGGTCCACTTGATAGTTAGAACTATCTCACTTGATAGTTAGAACTATCTTATTTTTCATCTCAAGCCTTAATATGAGTTCTCCAAATAGATGGACGGTTTGGATATAACACATACCTCATAAAAGGACCCACAAAAAGCGGTGGGGATTACAATAGAAAAAATAAAAAATAAATTAAAAAAATCAGGAAATGGCTACAGATTATAACCACAGCCCATGCTTTTACGATATATCCTTTGCGATGTATCGAAGGTCTTGCGATATGATCGAAAAAGGTTCAAAACTGTCCAGCGAGTTTGCCTAAAAAATCTTGCAATTTGCGATACAGATATAACTATGGATTATAGCCGTAGCGATAGCTGTATCGTACAAGTCTATGAAATTTTTTTCCTATTGCGGTTGATGCAGATTGGCTACGGTACCTATTGCTATGGTTATAATCCGTAGAGATAGGTCTATGGTAATTACTCGACGTTAGTTATTGATACTATCGATCATGTCTCGATATTATCGATGACTTATGCTCGATACTATCGAGCATATCTCGATAATATCGACAATTCATCTATTTTTCGACTTTTGTTGCTGGACAATTTGGCATTCATCTTCGATATTATTGAATTATGATCGATATTATCGATAATCTATGGCTACGGTTATAATCCGTAGCCATAGGTTTGTGGTCATTTTCTCCTCTCTTTTCCCCACAAGTAATATTATTTTATCAACTTTCTTCTTCACACCTGATGCAAAAATAAATAAATAAATAAATAAAACAAAAAAAAATTTAAAAAAAAAAAAAAACAAAGAAACAAAGAAACAAAGCATTAAGACACTATAGAGAATGTAACCTTGAAAGGCAATGTTTTGCCCGTCTGAGCTTCATGGGCAACATCTTCCTACAACATGAGAAGCCTCAAATTATGAAAGGAGCAAGTATCAACAGGATTCTTGTCCTATTCCAGAATAGTATGGTGCAGTGATGAGAATGCAATCAGACCAATATTCAAATTACAATAAAATATATTTTATAATATAACTCATGTAATCTGAAGTCTGGCTCAGTTTCTAACTTCCATCTGTTGGCTTCAATAAATGTCCAATGTGATGAATGTTGCTCTAGTTGCTTTGGTAGTTTATATGGTTGTAGTTGGTTATAAAGAGTGCTCCATGTAGAAACCTCTGCCATGTACTTCCTAAAAGCCAACCCAAATTCTTAGGAGAAGACTAAGATAATAATGGTGATGATGATTCATTTGTAAATTCATACACATACAAACATACATGCTTATAGAAATATATAGATATGCATATGCACATATAGATACAGATATAGGCATGTGGTTTTGATTGTATATGGCGATCACACAATAATATTCTTGAGATTTCGGAAAAGTCCATCTTTTTCATAGCCAACAATCATGGCCACCTAAGACCTATTACTTGCCATGAAAGAGAAAAAACCCTCAATTTATTTTTAAAATTGCAACAAATCCAAGACATCATTTCAGTAGCAATAGTGTAGGATATATATGATGTAAAGTAAAAACCTACTACAGCTCGTGAATCAATGTAATTTCAAAATGAAATTACGCATGCATATAAGACTGATTTAGATAGTGGACTTAATCCAATTCCAAACAACACATTCCATGCAATTCCATTGCAAATTATTTTTATTTTTAAAAAATGGATGAACATGTTTGATAACAAACAAACATCACTGTTGGGCCTAATATGGTTTCAACGGTGGAAATCATTATGCCCACAATTTCCCGTGGTATGATCTACTTGATCTTTTGATATGCTTCAATTTGGGGCTCAACCCTTTAAATTAGATGGAAAAACGGATGGACAACGTGGATATACTACATACATTTAATGCGGGCCCAATTGAGTTTACTTAGTACGATGGGAGCGTACTGACTAATTCAGTATGCAATCCGATTACGCTTGCTACTCAGCGAGGCAAACTAGAAATTGAGCGGGCTAAACTTGAATTTCAACGGGACAAACATAAAATTCAGCGAGGCGAATTGGAAAATGAGCGGGGCAAACTAGAAATTGAGCGGGGCAAATATGAAATTCAGCGAGGCAAACTAAAAAATGAGCGGGACAATCATGAAATTCAGCGGGGAAAACTGGAAATTGAGCGGGACAAACTAGAAATTGAGTAGGGCAAACTGAAAATTCAGCAGGGCAAACATGAAATTGAGCGAGGGTAACATGAATTTCAATGAATTTGAAATGCAATTGAACTAGACTAACACATAATTGAAATGCAATTGAACTAGCCTACATGAATTTCAATGAACTTAAAATGCGATTGAACTAGCCAAACATCAAATTTTAAGGTCATTACTCAGGGAATTCAACCAATCATGAACCGGGGATGTCAGCGACAACTCGAGCATATTGCCTGAAAATTGAGCAGGGTAAGCATGAAATTCAGCAGGGCAACCTAAAAATTGAGTGGGGCAAACATGAAATTCAGCGAGGCAAACTAGAAAATCAGCGGGACAAAATGAAATTGACCAGGGCAAACATGAAATTGAGTGGGGCAAACTAGAAAATGAGCGGGGCAAACTAGGAAATCAACGAGGCAAACATGAAATTGAGCGGGGGAAACATGAAATTCAGTGCGGCAAACTAAAAAATCAGCGGGGCAAACATAACAGATAATTTCATGGCTTGAGCCCAAAAAACTAAACGTATCCAATGTTCAAATGGACCACACCACATGAAAATTTTGAATTGAACTTCTCATGTTTGTAAGAAGAAACCAGGCATCAATTTAACATGGATTGTTTAGTGGTCTGTATGTATTCTTGAGGAACCAAGTATTCCTGCAAGAGAGACCAGCAACCAAAAAAGAAAATTGAAGAACGTTGCACAAATTGAGCAGTTACCCACATTAAACACACATTGAGCAGTTAACCACATTAAACATTTGCAGAAAATACGAAGTACACAACTCAATAGAAGATCAATTCATCAATTGTATGATTGCACTCATCACAAGAGGTGGGAAGTAGTGGATCATGTGACTTTCTACAACACCAAAGCTGAACTTGATGCTAGTTGAAAGTCTATCCATGGTTGGGTCTCACATGACATTTGTAAATTTGGGTCCACTTCCTTACTCAAAATTAGTACCTACTTGTATCACTGATAAATCCTATTGAAGATATTGTTCGTTGATGTGTTGACAAATAAATATCAAACAAGGAACTGTATAGTTGTACAATTGGAACATCTGAAATTCAAAGGAATGACATAAACAACTGATTTACTAATCATCGTACTTTTTTTCATATTACTTCAACATGTTGTCATACACTTGTTTGAGCGGGGCAAACAGGAAATTGAACATGTTGTCATCCACTTGTTCCAGCTGAATTACCTAAAAAATGTTCTTTGGGCAATTTGTTCTTTAAGAAAATATTTTTGACACCATCTATGATAAATTCCACTAATTACTAGTCTTTACAATTGCAGCTGCATTGAATTACGGAGACATGGATGATTTTCTTGCGTTGAGAATGATTCTCTGTGGAATTCCTCTTGATGAACCGTATTTGAATGCTCACTTGTCAGTGCTAATGAGAGAATAATCGAAAAGTCTCAAGGGAGGAAATCTTTATGCCAGTGAGTGCTACTATTTTATGGGAACTGCAAATCTGATTGGAATGCTAAAAGTTATTGAAGTTTGTGTTAATCTGTTTATAATTTTTTTTGCTATATTACTCTGTTTATGTGATTCCTCTGATTGTTTTAGACTATAATTGTGTTTTCTATTAATCCATGTCTATATGATCATATGAATAGGTTTGATAACAAACAAACATCACTGTTGGGCCCACTATAGTTTCAACGGTGGAAATCATTATGCCCACTGTTTCCCGTGGTATGATTCACTTGATATTTTGATATGCTTCAATTTGGGGCTGAACCGCTAAAATTAGTTGGACGGCGTGGATATACTACATACATTTAATGCGGGCCCATCTAAGTATAGGTTATAGGTTTAGGTTATAAGTGTAGGTTATAGGTATAGGTTTAAGTTAGGTAATGGGTTAAGGTTTAGGGAACTGAGAATAGGTTAAGGTTTAGGTTTAGGAAATCGGGTTCGGGACCGGGTTTAGGTTTGGGTTTTCAAGTTTAGGTTTAGGTTAAGGAGTTGAGATTAGGATTAGGTGTAGGTTTAGGTTTAGGGATTTGAGAATACATTTAAGTTTTAGGTTATAAGTGTAGGTTATAAGTTTAGGTTTAAGTTAGGTTATAGTTTAAAGTTTAGGGAATTGAGAATAGTTTAAGGTTTAGGTTTAGAGATTTGAGAATACATTTAGGTTTTAGGTTATAAGTGTACAATATAGGTTTAGGTTTAAATTAGATTATAGGTTAAGGTTTAGGGAATTGAGAATAAGTTAAGGTTTAGGTTTAGGGATTTGAGAATACATTTAGGTTCTAGGTTTAGGTTTAGGTTTTGAGCGGGTGCAAACATGAAATTGAGTGAGAGAAAACTAGAGAATCAGCGAGACAAACATGAAATTGAGCGGGAGAAATATGAAATTGAGTGGGGGCAAACATGAAATTGAGCGGGGGAAACATGAAATTGAGTGGGGCAAACTAGAAATTGAGCGGGGCAGACATGAAATTGAGCGGGACAAACTAGGAAATGAGCGGGGCAAGCATGAAATGAGCTGGACAAACTAGGAAATGAGGGGGGCAAGCATGAAATTGAGCAGGGCAAACATGAAATTGAGCCGGGCAAACTAGGAAATGAGCGGGGCAAGCATGAAATTGAGCGGGGCAAACTAGGAAATGATTGGGCAGTCATGAAATTCAGCGGGGCAAGCATGAAATTGAAAAGGGCAAACATGAAATTGAGCGTGACAAACATGAAATTGAGCGGGGCAAACATGGAAATGAGCAGGGCAACATGAAATTGAAAGGGACAAACATGAAATTGAGCGAGACAAACTGAAAAATCAGCGGGGCAAACATAAAATTGAGTGGGGGGAATATGAAATCAACGAGGCAAACTATAAAATCAGTGGGGCAAACATGATATTGAGCGGGGGAAACATGAAATCAGCGGGGCAAACTAGAAAATCATTATACCCACTGTTTCCCGTGATATGATTCGCTTGATATTTTGATATGCTTCAATTTGGGGCTCAGCTGCTAAAATTAGATGCACGGCGCGGATATACTACATACATTCAATGTGGCCCCATTTAAGTGTAGGTTATAAGTTTAGGTTATAAGTGTCGGCTATAGGTATAGGTTTAAGTTAGGTAATGGGTTAAGGTTTAGGGAACTAAGAATAGGTTCAGGTTTAGGTTTAGGAAATTGGGTTCAGGACCGGATTTAGGTTTGGGTTTTCAAGTTTAGGTTTAGGTTAAGGAGTTGAGATTATGATTAGGTGTAGGTTTAGGTTTAGGGATTTGAGAATACATTTAAGTTTTAGGTTATAAGTGTAGGTTATAGGTTTAGGTTTAAGTTAGGTTATAGGTTAAAGTTTAGGGAATTGAGAATAGGTTAAGGTTTAGGTTTAGAGATTTGAGAATACATTTAGGTTTTAGGTTACAAGTGTATAATATAGGTTTAGGTTTAAGTTAGATTATAGGTTAAGGTTTAGGGAATTGAGAATAAGTTAAGGTTTAGATTTAGGGATTTGAGAATACATTTAGGTTTTAGGTTTAGGTTTTGAGCGGGGGCAAACATGAAATTGAGTGGGGTAAACTAGGAAATGAGCGGGGCAAGCAAGAAATTGAGCGGGGCAAACTAGAAAATGAGCAGAGCAGACATGAAATTGAGCAGGACAAACATAAAATTGAGTGGGGCAAACACGGAAATGAGCGGGGCAAGCATGAAATTGAGCGGGGCAAACATGAAATTGAGTGAGACAAACTGAAAATTGAACGGGGGAAACATGAAATCAGCGAGGAAAACTATAAAATCAGCAGGGCAAACATGAAAATGAGCGGGGGAAACATGAAATCAGTGGGGCAAACTAGAAAATTATTATGCCCATTATTTCCCGTGGTATGATTCACTTGATATTTTGATATGCTCTAATTTGAGGCTCAACCCCTTAAATTAGATGGAAAAATGGATGGACGACGTGGATATACTACGGGAAACGGATTGACTACTCCCCCTGCCACCAGCCAATGGCTGGTGTTCAGTGCTCTGTTGGCCCCATCATGATGTATGTGTTTCATCCATGTCGTCCATCTATTTTTATAGATTATTTTATCATATTATAAAAAAAAAGGTATATCCTGATCTCAATTGGACCACATTATAGGAAATAGTGTTTAATGAACATCGACCATTAAAAACTTTTTGGGGGCCATAAAAGTATTGGGTCAAGATGATCTTTGTTTTTAGCCTTCATCTGGGTCTTTATCACCTAAAAAACAGATTGGATTTTAGACAAACAGTACAGTGGGTCTCAGGAGGATTTAAATGATGGATATCCAATCACCATTGTTTTCCTCTAGTGGGCCATCAGCCAAATTTCCATCTAATTTGGGGCTCAACCCCTTAAATTAGATACAAATTGAGCGGACAAAATGGATGAATGAAATAGATGAAACACATACACCATGGTGGGGCCCACAAAGCACCGACCACCAGCCACGTATACCATGGTGGGACCCACAGAGCAACGACCACCAGTCACGTACACCATGGTGGGGCCAAAGAGCACCGACCACCAGCCACGTACACCATGGTGGGGCCAAAGAGCACCGACCATCAGCCACGTACACCATAGTGGGGCCCACAGAGCACCGGAGGAGTAGCCAATCCATTTCCTATACCCATACATTCAATGTGGGCCCAATTGAGTTTAAAATATATCTGTGCTGCGTGCTTTCTTTGCTGGACTGACCATTTTCAGAAGAAGACAAATGTTAATAAGGGGGGCCCATAAAAAAAGTTTTTTTTTTATATTTCTAATCAGGCGAAGAAAAGGAGTGAAAGCAACGACAGTGAAGTAGCAGTGGAAAGGGAAAGGAAAAGGAAACAGTTGAAAGGGGAGAAGAAAAACAACAGTGAAAAGGAGGGGTATTTTCATCGTGAAATTCGTAATCCACACGTGCAAGTCTAAGTTGCAAAAGAAGGTTTGTCTTCTTTCATAAAAACAGCTGGCTAAAAGGTGGGGTCCGCAGTCCTAAATTTCTCGGTGAAAAGGAGTGGTGCTTGTTTAATTTTGTGATGCTATCTATCATGCCATTGAGCGAGGGAGGCATTATCAGTTTGAGTGGAGCACACATGAAATTCAGCAAGGCAACGAGAGTAACCTGAAATTGAGTAGGGCAAACTAGGAAATGAGCGGGATAAGCATAAAATTGAGCGGGTCAAACATGAATTTGAGCGGGGCAAACTAGGAAATGAGCGGGGTAAGCATAAAATTGAGCGGGGCAAAATAGAAAATGAGCGGGGCAAACATGAAATTGAGCGGGGCAAACTAGGAATTGAGTGGGGCAAGCACGAAATTGAGCAGGGCAAACATGAAATTGAGCGGGGCAAACTAGGAAATGAGCATGGCAAGCATGATATTGAGCATGGCAAACTAGGAAATGAGTGGGGCAAGCATGGAATTGAGCGGGCCAAACTAGGAAATGAACGGGGTAAGCATGAAATTGAGCGGGACAAACATGAAATTGAGCGGGGCAAACATGAAATTGAGCAGGACAAACTAGGAAATGAGCGGGGTAAGCATGAAATTAAGCTGGGCAAACTAGGAAATGAGCGGGGCAAACATGAAATTGAGCGGGGAAAATTAGGAATTGAGTGGGACAAGCATGAAATTGAGCTGGGTAAACATAAAATTGAGCAGGGCAAACACGAAAATGAACGGGACAAACAATATTTCGAGCGAGCATAGTGTGATATTGAGTTGGCCAAACATTTCTTCGAGCAAACATAGCATGATATTGAGCGAGCATTGCATGGATATTGAATGGGCAAACTGTAAATTGAGCGAGCATAGGATAATATTGAGCTAGGCAAACAGTAGATTGAGCAATCCTAACATGAAATTTATCGCGGCAAACATTAAATTGACCTTATCTACCAAGAAATTAAGTTGGGCAAATATTACATTGAGCGATCCTAGCATGAAATTCATCTCGGTAAATATTAAATTGACCTTATCTACCATGAAATTAAGCTGGGCAAACATTAAATTGAGCGATCCTAGCATGAAATTTATCACTGGAAACATTAAATTGACCTTATCTACCATGGAATTGTATGTTGGGCAAACATTAAATTGAGCAAACCTAGTATGATATTTATCGAGGCAAACATTAAATTGACCTTCTGAAAAAGGCCAAGCTATAAGTCCTAGAGGGGGGTGAATAGGACTATGCCAAATTTAAAATAAAATCAGCAGAAATAAAGTAAACCAATATCCTTACAATATGAATCAATTCACAATGCTAAATTTTAAATCACCTTGATAAATAAGTATTGAGAGATTGATACAAATTCAGTTCTAAGGACAACCTTACACCATAATAAACAAGGGCTTATGGTAGGACAACCTTATTTCTAGAACATCTTTTAGATCGAGGACTCAATTTTAATATAAGTAAATGAAATAGCTAGGAATTGAAATTAAATGCAGAAGTATAGATCTAAATTATTACAACAATCCCTACACTTGCTTGAAATGTAAATAGTTACAACATTCACATCCACTTGTACTTTCCACACAATCGAATGATAAAAGATATGAAAATTAAGCAAGCATTCAATCCACAAGACAAAGAGTTATAGTGGTTCGCCTGTGTGTACACCAACTGTCTTTCAACAGCCACACAGAAAGCTACTCCACTCCTAATATCCTCACACAGGGGATATTAGCGTTCACTATCAAATAGGTTTTCACAGGTTCACCAAAAACCTTTACAATTGTGTCTTTTTCACTTGGGCTTACACAATTCAAAAACCCCTCTTTTCTGAGTTTTCTGGTTTTCCTCAGACAACCAATACAATGAGATTTTTCTGGCTCAACCTCAAACAAAACCAGTACAATGAGATTTTTCTGGCTTAACCTCAAACAAAACCAAAAGTAAATAAATTTTACAGAATTGTAAAATACCTGGATTTCTCCTTTTCTTAGCAGCCCGGTAGAACCAATCGGAGTAGATGATTGAATGTCAAAGTTCAATTTCTAATACTCACATTCATAAGGTTCTAAATTCTAATAGATTTTAGATTTAACTTGTTGGGCGTAGCTATATTTGATTTTGATTCCAAGAAGAAGGAATAAGATAATTCCTCTTTTCAAATAAGATTGGAATATAGAAACAAAATCAAATTAAATAAGCTAGCAAAAAGGAATATTAAATAAGCACAATGTAGCTTAAAATAAACACAGACTTATCTCAGAGTGATCACTTAAAAATTCTTGAATAGAATAGAGTTGAAGTGTGAAAACTCTGAATTTCGTGTTCAATTTATAGAAGCAAAAATCGTTCCTACGACTGGTCTTAGAAACCTTCGACTGGTCGTAGCTCTAACAGATTTTTGAAAAATTAAGCGTGATCTTTGAAAGTCGTTCCACGACTGGTCGTGAGTAGCCTACGACTGGTCGTGGGTCACCTACGACTGGTCGTAGGACCATAGATTACGTTGCTGGACTTTGAGTCGTAGCTCCACGACTGGTCGTGGACGAGTCGAAGCCACACCTACGACCGGTCGAAGAACCTCCAGATCGGAGTCATGGGCGTACTAAAAATTTCAAAAATCTTCAACTACTTAGGACCGGTCGTGGAATTTCTTGGACTAGTCGAACCAATGCCAGGGCGGTCGAACAAGAGCTAAGACTCGGTCGTAGAATAGACCAAACTTATGTAAAATAAATATTTGATTTATGTATCCAAAGTGACCTACTTAAAGGGTCAACCTAAGGTCATTCAAACCTGAATCATGTCGTATGGACATAGAACTTCAACCATTCAACGAATGTAGATTGTTTGAACCATATCAGGCTTGAGATCTTGAACTTGTTGTAGCTTCAAACTTGAGATCTTCATCGAAGATAACAACTACTTCATGCATTGCTTATTAGTCTTGAAGTCATGAGTTGTTTCTTAAGACTTGAACATCAACATTGTAGCTTCTTGAGACTTCAACATGTAGCTTCTTGAACTTCAATATGTAACTTCTTGAAAAATTCAACTTGTAGCTTCTTGAAGTGTTTATGCAGTGTCTTGAATTCATATAAATCATCATACAAGCACAAGACACAGATAGATGGTTTGACACATCAAAATTTGACAACCAAAGAAGCATGAGACCATAACACTTACAATCTCCCCCTTTGTCAAATTTGTGACAAAACACCCAAGTAATAATACTTCCAATAGACATAAGAGAAGTACAAACACAACAGGTTCACAATAGAGAAGCATGCACAGTTATATAGATATGATAAGTAATAACTAGCATCATTCTCCCATAACTACCCCTGAGAAGCTTAACTCTCCCTGAGTAATAGCCTGAGTAATAGGAGCACATCATAAAGATTAAATTCAAATAAATCAAAAGCCTCCAAAACTTCTCCCCCTTTTTGACACAAAATGACAAAGGAAGAAGAGCATCAATAATAAAGAAAATAGGAGTTGATTCAAGAGAGCATAGTGCATAATTCAAAAAGTCAGTAAGCACGAAAAGTTCAGTAAAAAAAATATTACAGACACATCAAAAATTTAGTCAGAACCAGAAGAGGGTGCAGGATTAGATGGATCAATTTTATGTAAACCCTTAGCAATCCGCCTCATATATTTACGTAAATATGAAAATTGCGTGTCTTGGGTAACACGAATTTGAGCCACCTGCTCTTGAAGGGAATTCAATCTCTCATCAAAATCAGAAGGCTGAAAATCAGGATCATCAGCCGAGTCTGATTCAAGTTCTTCAAATAAATCATCCATATTCACGTCTTCAGGAAGATCACTAGCTTGAGCATTTCTGCTTCAAAGACCATCAAGCACAACCGACATCCACTTGGCCATCAGCCAATTCTAAATTCATCCTGTTAATATTGAAATTATTAAAAGGGAGATGATGGATGGGTTTTTCTCTAGTAGGCATAGCTACGAGCATATGATTTGCCAAAGATAGTCAATAAATAACCAAAGGGTATATCACTATGTCTAAGATGGTGACGAGACAAAATAATGGAATGACAAATTAAAGAAGGTAGACATATTTTTGCACCAGAGACTACAGAATGTAAAACACGAACCATGAAAGCAGTGAGTTCGATTTTATTACTAGAACGTGGATAAATATTTGAGATAAATATCCTATGAAGTACTCTGTGTCTGGATAACAAATACCTTGAGGGAAGTACATGACCTTTATGAGTCCAATGAACATCCAAATTACATAAATCTCTAGTAAGCATTTTTCGTTCAGATTCTGAGAGACTGTCATGTAAAATATGAATTGGAATGCTCTCATCATTGACAGGTATTTCCATGATGTCAGCAATCAAATGTCGATCCACTAAAAACAATCCTTCTTGAGTATCAACTTTAAAAGTTAAATCCTCAAGAGAAAAATCACAGATACATGCAAACATGGATTGGGCAATGGACTAGTATGTAGCTCCACCCCAATGTAAGATGTTATCCTATCCCACGGATTCCAACAGAGGAGGGATACCAAATGAAGCAATGTGATTAATATTAACAGGACGCTCAACAATAACATTGCGCATACGCAAATCCCGAGCATTAGAAGGATCATTTTCGGAGAGCGAAGATGACGTTGTACAATAGAAGGCGATCTAGAAGAAGATGGACCTCGAGTAGTTTTCTTTTTACCTCTAGCATCCATTTTCACAGAAGGATTTCAAGGAAACAACAAGTTGGAAGAAATGGGGTTTAAATAAAACAGATTTTTCAAGATAAAACCCCAAACTTGCAATGAACGACCAAATAGATTCCACAAGAATGAGATTTGAAACACTAATAGCAAGAATCTAAAAAAAATGCAAAAGAACCACTAACCTTGAAGTACTATGAAGGTGGGTTCGATCGGTCGTAGCTAGAACCGTTGGAGAGTAAAAAGAAATGAAGAAGAAGAGTCAAAATCCCCAAATTAAAGTGAAATCCCGAGTTTCACGACTGGTCGTGTAAGTGTTCGACCGGTCGTATCACGACCGGTCGTGTACACTCACGACTGGTCGAGTACGACTCAAAATTTGTAAAATTTTTAAATAATTTTCAAATTCAAGCAAATAAAACATCATAGTTATGTACATTATGATACACCAAATTATGTAAATTCAATTTAAATTGCACATACCGAGATCAAATTTTAATTTATTAAACCTGCTTTTGTCGAGCGGTTTAGTGAAAATGTCCGCAAGTTGAGTCTCGGTTGGAATGTAATCCAAATATATTAATTTTTCTTCCACTAATTCACGAATGTAATGAAATCTAATGTCAATATGCTTAGTACGTGAATGCTTTGAATGATTTTTAGAGATATTTATTGCAGATCGGAATTATCACAAAATAAAATCATAGAATCCTGAGTGATTCCATAATCGCTTAACATTCGTTTCATCCAAACAAGTTGAGTACATGCATTTCAAAGAAGAATGTATTCAAATTTCTACCGTTGATATAGCGATATAGAACTTTGCTTCTTGCTAAACCAAGAAACAAGACAATTTCCAATGTAGAAACAACCACCACTTGGTTGATTTCCTATCATCAATGTTTCCGGCCAAGATCGGCATCAAGCGTACCACTAATTGAACATTAGTCTCATGTGGATACCAGAGACCCGCTTTAGTAGAACTTGCGACATATCGCATAATCCGTTTAACAACTGCTGCTTAAGTGAGATTCTTTAGGATTTGATTGATAACGAGCACAAATACCAACACTCAAAGCAATATCTCGGTCTACTAGCAATCGGATAAAGCAAACTACCAATCAAACTACGATACAATTTAGGATCCACATCATTACTGTAGAGTCTTTTGAGAGTCTCAAAGTTGTACTCATAGGAGTATCAAAATTTTTACCTTTCTCAAATCCAAATTTCTTAATTAAACTCGAGCATATTTGGTTTGAGAGATAAAAATTCCATCGGTTGTTGTTTTACTTGCAACCCTAGAAAATAGTTTAATTCTCCAACCATGCTCATTTCAATTTAGACTTCATCAAATCTGCAAACTCAACAAATCATGTTAGTATAGGTTGATCCATAAATAATATCATCAACATATATTTGAACCATTAGAATATCATCGTTATGTTTCTTAACAAAGAGCGTCTTATCAACACACCCCATCTAAAATTATGACTCAATAAAAACTTAGTCAGTTTTTCATACCATGCTCTGGGAGCTTGTTTCGAACCATAGAGAGCCTTCTTAAGATGATACACATGATCAAGAAATTTAGGATCTTCAAACCACAGTAGGTTGTTCAATATATACCTCTTCATGTAAATCACCATTCGAAAGGTACTCTTTACATCCATTTGGTAAATTTTAATCTTCTAAAACATGCAATGGAGATAAAAAGTCGATTGATTCAAGACGAGCTACGGAGCAAATGTTTCATTATAGTCAATACCTTCAATTTGTGTATACCCCTGTACAACTAGTCTTGCTTTATTTCGAATAATATTTCCAAGTTCATCGATTTGTTTTTGAAAATCCATTTTGTTCCAATAATATGTTTATCTTTAGGTCTAGGAACAAGGTGCCGGACATCATTTCGACAAGCGATTAAGTTCTTCTTGCATCGCAAGAATCCGATTTTCATTCGAAAGTGCTTCTTTTACGTTAACCTAGGTTCAATCGGATGTAAAGCATACGTAGTTACATATGTCCTCTAATTGTCTACGAGTGCGCACACCGGTGAGAGGGTTTCCAAGTATTTGAGAAGTTGGATGATCTTTAACAATCCTTAATTAGGATTAGTTTCACTTGATGAAATTTCTTGTTTTTCAAGTATAAGAACTTCAAAGATTATCGAACTAGGGACAGTGTATTCAAAAGATCGTCAATCACAACATTTATTGACTCTTGAATCACACCGGTCCTCGTTGTTCGAAACACGATATGCACGACATTTGTTTAAAGAATATCCTAAAAGATCACTTCATCACTTTTAGTGTCGAACTTTCCCAAATTTTCACGGTCACGCAAAATATAGCACTTGCTTTGCCAAAAACTTCGAAAGTATTTGATGAAGGCTTTTCTCAAACCACATTTCATAAGCCGTTTTATTATTAGATTTACAAATATAAACACGGTTAATAATGTAGCAGTTTGTATTCATTGCTTGTGTTTTAAATTTTCTTACATAAGGAAGGTTGAGATTCTAGGGAGCTTCATGCTATTTAACATAACATTTCCATTTCTTGAAGCACTCTATTCTTCCTCTCGACAATTCCATTTTGTTGAGGAGTTTTAGGTGCAGAGAATTCATGCGATATTCCCGATCGCTACAAAATTTCTCAAAGCTGCTTTTGTTTTTTGAATTCAGATCCATGATCACTACGGATCTTCTTGACTTGAGAACATTTTTCGGTTTGAATCCGTTTTATAATCTTTTTCACTTCATCAAGGGTTTCGATTTATCTCTCAAGAATGAAACCCAAGTGTATCTTGTGTAATCATCTACAATAACTAAGATGTACTTTTTGCCACCTCGACTTTCCGTTCTTGTTGGTCTATAAGATCCATGTGGAGTAGCTCGAGTGGTCTTGTGGTGATATTGGAGTTCACCTTTTGTGAGAGCTCCTAGTTTTTTTACCATACTGGCATTCACCACAAATCTTGTCTACTTTTTACATCTTAGGTAGTCCTCTAATTAGTTCATGGAAATTCTGATAAATAAGTTCTAACTTTTGCTCAATCTGTATAAATTTCGGTAGTGTACATGTCCAAGGCGTTTATGCCATAATTGTCTCATCGGTATGGACCATGTAGCACATTTGTTCGAATGAGCTACCATTGCTTACTATATAGCGGTTTTGAAGTTACTGCGACAGTTAATATTACATGAACCCTTTTCATTTATAATTTCACAACCTTGATTAGAAAATTTAACATTATGGTTGTTATCGCATATTTGAGATATGCTCAACAAAGTTGTGTTTTAAACCCTCAACATATAAAACATTTTTAAATAAGGGAAGGTTTAGAGTTGGACCGTACCTTTGCCAATTATCTTTAGCGATTGCTACCATCACCAAATGTGGTGACCCACCCATCATATCTTTAAGATCGGTGAATAGTGCTTTGTCGCTTTGTCATCATATCTAGGTACCATTTCGAATGGCTTGTAGCTTTGAAAGTAGTGTGAGCAACCAAACAGAGACCAAGCTGTGAGTCTTTTTCTTAGTAACCTTAGGAACCCATTTCAAGATCTTGTTTTGGGTTTAGGAGAATAATTGGTCTTCTTTTGTTTATAGTTGTAAGAGTGACCTCATCTTGAGTTAGATTTTAATAGCTCCTTAAGTAAATCAACAATTTTTTCAACTAGTGGGTTTCGAATCGATTTTTGAAATTTATATAGTTTGCTTTTGTGTTTTTGAAAAGTTTTTGTATTTTTAGAAAAAACTTGACTAGTACCTTTTCCTTTTGAGTTAGAAGTCTCTCCTTTCACAAAATTGGAACGAGTATTCTTCTGTTTAGGAGATGTGTTTTTATCATAGCCCAACCCGGATCGATCGCCACATTTTCTTGATCCGGATAATAATTTTTCTAATTTTGGATCACCTTGGGCATATCTCCATGTGTCCTTTAAACTCAGAAGAGAAGATACTTCATTTTCAAGTTTCTCATTTTCAGATTTCAAATTTTCAATTAGGGAGGTTTTGAATTCTAGATCACACTTTGATTTTTCAAAACAATCTGAAATTTGAGATTTTTCTAAAACAAGGGTTTCAAAACATTCTTTAAGTTTAAAAAACTTTTCTTTTTGAAGTTTAAGTTTGACAGCAATTTTACAACTTTCCTTATATAAGGCATTGTAAGCATCTTGAAGATCTTCATCATTTTCATGATCACTATCCAAATTTTCTTCACTTGTTGAATCATCGTGATCGAAAAAGGTAAACTTGGCTAGAGTCATAAGGGCCTTAAGTTCAACTTTGCCTTAGACTCGGTTTTGAATTTTCGATTCGAAGAGGCTTGAATCGACGATTCATCCCAAGTAGCCAACATACCCTTCCTTTTGGATCTGTCCTTTTTAGGACATTTGTTTGCTAAATGCTCATATTCTTGACAAATTGTAGCATTGACTATCTTTCAATGATTTCTAAGTTTTAGACTTAGGTTTAGAACGTTTTTTTCATTTGCCTTTTGAAAGTCAACTCTTTTCTTACTTTTGAAAATCTTATAAAACTTTTTCCAAAAGGGTCCCAGATAGAAGCCTCAGCTGTCTTGGAAGAACCTAAGGACTCCATATCATCTTGAGACTTTTCTGAATCTGAATTTTCTTGAGTAATACTTTTAAATGACTTCAAAGCAATAGATTTACCTTTAGGAGCTTTAAAACTTAATTCATAGGTTTGTAAAGAACCAACTAATTCTTCTACCTTCATATTATCCGTATCACGAAGTTCTGGATTGCGGTTACCTTAGAATTGAACCGTTCGGGAAGAGAGCGTAGTATTTTTGCACACACTTTACTTTACGGGATCTTATCGCCAAGACCCCACATTGAGTTTACAATGTCATTCAATCTAGTGTAAAAGTCCATAAACATTTCATTTTCCTCCATATGAATTTCTTCAAATTTAGTTGTGAGGAGTTGGACTTTAGATTTCTTGACAATTGATGTACCTTCGTGTGTCATTTCTAAAATATCCCAGGCTTGCTTTGCGGTATCAGGGATATGATTCTTTTGAACTCATCCTGATAGTGCGCAAGTGATTGCATTTAGTGCTTTAGCATTAGTACTACTCTCATTTTTCTCAAGTTGAAGTGTGGTCCATTAGTAATACTGGTGTAATTTTCATAGATTTTGAACCATCAACACCAGTTACTTACATGATAGGAGGTTTCCATTCAGTCACTGTGGCTTGCCACACACTTTCATCCATTGATTTGAGGAAGATCCTCATTCTGGCTTTCCAATAGGCATAGTTGGAACCATCAAAGGGTGGAGGCTTAGTAACTGAAAGGCTATCAAAATTTGACATCTTTTTATATAACTGAAAGGCCTAGTAACTAAAACTATCTTTTGTTTGAACTAACGTCTTAACATTAGTAAACATTAAGCGTCGCAACAAATGTGCAGATGGATATTAAATAGGCATCATGGTAGGCTCCACATATCCATTGTTGGATAGGGCTTAAGAAAAACACGATACACATAAATCCAAAGAGAAGCTCACCAAGCAAGGATGGATGAAATCCAAGTTGTAATTAATATCTAAGCCCTTGGTCCTTACTCATGACTTAGTGGTAGACTCATAAGGGTTTTAATGCTAAGATCATGGGTTCATGCACATATTGTAGTGTGTGTGGGTGTTAGGGTGCGTGTCCAAAAGAAAAGAAGAAGAAGAAGAAGAAAACTATTGTTTAAGTCCTTACTTTCTAAGCAAATAGATTTTCAACGTTAGGCAATTATTAATAGTTTATATTAAAAATCTTATCTAGTTTCCTAAAATCTCAAAGGTTATCATCTTTTAAAGCTAATTATATAAACAAACTTGTACATATACTCCTTAATGTCTACATCATTATACATTGTAGAAAAAAACACTTAATTAATTATATCACATGATTATAGGGCCAATAGTCATATGGATGGTTGAAATGAGAATTATCCATTGGTTTTGTTGTAAGACTCTTATCAGGTGGGCCATACATAATCATCGGTTTAGATTTGACCATTAGATTATTCAAATTGAGTGATTCAATGGGCCCCAATACAATTGTGATCATTGTGAATAGTTTGGGGTAGGATGTTTGAATCATGGTCCCTATACATTGTTATTAAGTCAGATATGGAAACCTATGGTGTAAAGACCCTATACAAGAGAAATAGGATTGATGAGTAAAATTTTATAGCCGTTTTTCCTATAAATAAATGTCTTGGTCCTCTCATCAATAAAAGAAAACCTTAGTCTTATGGAGAGATGAAGATTAAGGACCTATTTGGGAGTGTGGATTTGAAACCCCCTGGATTCGAAACCCCAGGATTAAAAAAACCCTTGAATTTGCAATCCTCCTAGTGTGTTTGGCACCCTGCAGCGTGAATCAACTTTAATCCAAAAGTACATGTCCATGGTATATTTACAGGGGTTTGAATTTAATTACTAAATCAACTTTAATATCTCTAATTAGTGAGATATGTAATTTTCGACACAATGACTGTGATAAGCCCACTGAAATATATGCTTTGCCTGAAAATGATGAAATTCCAAGTTTCGGATGGGCCATAAGCACAAGATCATGTCTGAGTGACTAACCAACGATTTCTAATCGTTGATTTACATGGACAATGTTTGAACAGTGCTAGACAATGTTTGGATGATGTTGATTTACGTGGACAATGTTTGGACGGTGCTGATCGTCATTAGTGGGCCATGTTCCCAATAGAATGATAGTGTATAGTGACACATGTTACACTTGCAACTATTGAAATGATTTTAGGTGTGATCCAAGCTCTCGTGGTAGATTACAAACCCCCTCAAAGAGGGGATTGGAAACTCCTAGGTATGAAACCCCCAATTACTTTATGCTGTCAAACAACTAGGGGATTTGAAACTCCCTCAAATCCCCTCCAATCTATGGTGCCAAACAACCCCTAAGATTCCCGTAGGCGAAAATGGGCTTCGCTCATCAAAATTTTAAATGTCCCCACTTGAACTATTCAAAATCTAGGCCCAATCCAACCAAAGCTTGACCTCTTGACAACTTCGAGTAAGATGATAGTTAAACCATTATGACTTGGTACCTGCCACTTATTTATAGTAGGTTTAGTAATTTAAGTAGTTTAATTTGTGTGATTGAGTGACCAATATACAATTACCCAGTGCATGCGTATCAAATACCACACAACTTTAGTAACGTTGGGAAAACTATGAGGCCCACCTCGATGTATGTATTGTACATCCAAGCCTTCCATTCGTTTCGCTAGCTTATTTTAGGGCATACAAAACTTTCGTGGTCCACAAGAAGATTTTAATGGTGGATGTTCAATCACCACTATTTAGTGTGGTGTGGTCTACTTGATATTTGAATAGGCTTCATTTTTGGGGCCATGCCCTAAAATGGTCTATCAAAATGGATGTATGACATGGATATAGAACACATTATCAAGGTGAGCCACTATGTAATATCCTGGATTTTCACTGTTTTGGATTTCCAAAAAAATCCTTAAATTTTTTTATTAATTAACTTATAATATTACTTAATGACCGACCATTAACACTCAATGTTAGTTTATACAGGGGCGGTACTAGTAAAGAATTGCACCAGTCTGATTAATCAATCGTGGGAAGCCAACAAATCTGTCTGATCACTTGAACATCAGGTGTAGCCCCATGATTTACTCACATAGGACCCAAATCTAACCAATCAATCGCTAACTAATCAAGACAATCATGACTAAATTAAAGATATAACCGGGGCTGGGTCAGATAAGGCCCGGATCTTGAATAATAGACTAAATCAACCCCTTTACTCTTTTAGCCTAAAACCAACGGTTTAGAGCAATGATGACCAAATCTCCACTTTCACTAGTTATAAATAATCCACACTAGGAACATAGTTAATCCAAACCCTAATCATTGTCCACGAGAAATCTCAATACCTAGTTCATTCCAGAAATGCCTCGATTTTTCGAACAAGCTCTAGACCGCTTGTTGGTGGGCCACTAGTTCCAAAACTATAGAATAATATCCGTCTTACTGGGCTTGACGTCCATCGCGGGAGTCGGACCTGGGTGCTATCCAGGACCGCTCAACTTGAGCTAAAGGACGAGTGCATGAGAAGTGCAAATACCCTAAAAGAATGAACTAAAACTTAAGTGAATTGAATCGTCCACTCTTATGCAAAGTTGAGGATTTTGGACCGTCAGTCTATGACCAAACTTTACCCGTGGAGTAAGGATATTTCCTTGCTCATATCCGTATAGCCGTAGCCTTGATTGACTATCGGTGACCGTTGAATAGACTTCAAATCATATCTGTTGATCGACGTATCCAAATGACGGGTCGATCATATACATACGTAGATCATCATTAAGACTAACTATCATACGGTGTATATCAATATGTACACCCCATAGTGGGCTCTAGAGCTTAGAAAGATCCTCCCATAGGTCTAGTATAGTAAAAACCTAGCCCTTGGGACCATTTACACCAAATCTGGCATTATAAAAGGGCCTCATTTGGGCACCTTCTCTCCCTATACGAATTTGCCCTAGAGAAAGGAAAGAGAGAAGAGAAAAAAAGGGAGAAAGAAGAAAGGAAGAAGATAGGAAGGGAGAGTGAAGAAGGGAGAGAGTGTTTGTGTGGGTGAGGGAAATCTTGATGCTTGTAGGGTTGATATTTCTTCAACCAAACCGGTGGCTACTACAAAACCTTCACCAAACCCACCCATGCCAAGAAGCGGAGGTAAGAATGGTATATTTTTCCTTCAATAGAGCAACCTAGTGTAGATTTCTAGGCATTAATGTTGTCTTTCTTGATTTTGATTTAGGAATTGACAGTTTACCCAAATCCCCAAACCCTAAGATCTCAAAGAATGAAAATCTCTTCTTAAGGTGCGGATTATTATCCTTAGGTGGCCTAGCATCAATTTTATTATGAGTCTAATGAATTTGATTGCTTGGATGATGTATTTGGAGGATCTAGAGAAAACTTAGGAAGAACCTTACCTTTGATTCTTTCAATCAACATGGAGAAGTTATGAAATATTGCTGTTGCTCACATGTTTTGGTAAAAATTTAATGTTTGCATATTCATCTCTTGTTGATTCGTGTGTGATGTTCCTTGTAGCATGTTTATTGCCTCTCTTATGTTTGGGGTAGAAATTTAATGTTTGCATATTCATGTCTCGTTGATTCGTGTGTGATATTCCTTATAGCATGTTTATTGCCTCTCTTATGTTTAGGTAGAAATTTAATGTTTACATGTTCATGTCTTGTTGATCCATGTATGACGTTCCTTATAGCATGTATGATTCATTAACCCTCGTGCATTGTGTTCCTACAATGTACGAAATGCTTATCTTCCTCACTAACCCACATAATACACATGCACATTTACTTCACAACATGATTAGCTTTGCTTGGTAGAAAAATACGAGATTCTATATTGAAAAATATGAATGCATGTTATTACTTATGCTAGTTGATAAACCCGATTATTGGCATGGTATGAACTACCATCAAAATCCTTGGGTTGGTTAGGAATCTAAGGAGAGATACGGTAGTCCCGTTGGTAGGATTATCCTGATACTAAACCCATGGATTTGGGCGGGTGTGTATGGGCGACAGTAGTTCGACTACATGGGTCGCTCGTACCCGATGTCTTTCGTCACGTGCTTGCCTAAACTCATGCGGTCTAGTCTACTGGCTGACTAGTCTTGTTTTATTAACCCTGTTTGCTTACATATGTATGGAACTTGGAACACCCTACAACCATTGTAGCCCATCGATAACTAAATTGAAACCGATCCATCGCCTCGTGAGCCGGGCATGGTGGAATGGGACACTGTGTCCGAGCTGTCGGCCTACGCTGGGGTGATGCGCCTCCCTGTAGTGACTGCAAGCGATTCTTCTCGGCACTCCCATGTGCTTAAAGTCAGGAATAGAGAACCCGATGGGATCAAGGATCGCAAGGTCTTGGCCTCGCAACCAGTTCAGGGTATTGATACGTGAGGTGTATCAGATTCCCCAACCTACTGGATGAATGGACTTAACTAAGAACTTGGCTAACACGATCACATTACATCGCACTAGTTAAGGTGGCAACTCGGCAGTCGAGGTTGCTCTGAGGGAGTGTTGGTCATACGCGATCGTTAGATGGAGTCACTCGAGGGAGTGTTGTAGTGAGGGCATGCATCATATCATCCATCATGCATGCGCATTAATAAGATTAGTTAGGTGTTTATGAATTATTGCTTTTCATTAAATTCATAATATAACTGATGCTTGTTACAACTTAAGACTAATAGCACCCACTGAGTTAATCACTCACTCTCACTCTGGGACGGTGTTTAAAAACACTAACCAGACTCATCCCTAGATGCAGGTGATGCAAGGTATGAGGAGCCCGACAACATGAGCCTTGAGGAGGAGGACAAGTTCTCCTACTTTCAGTTGATGAGTGGGTCTTCATCGGCTTAATAGATGAGACGTTGTATCGCTGAGTAGTAGACTCAACTTTATTCTTTTGGACATACTATTTTTTAGTGATTTTGTTGGGCAACGCCTGGTGTAACTCATGTATATTTTTGGACCTGTATATATATATATATACTTGATCTCTTTCATTTCAGTAGACACGTGTGTTTATGCTTCATGTTCAGGTTGTGTATTTAAACCTGATTAATCGTACTTTAATAAAGAAATCGGTTATAAGTGATACCCGGGAACTCGGGAGTCGAGTGTATGCATGAACCCCAATTTTCAGGGCGTTACACACTATCACAAACTCACCAGAATCCGCCATCTCACATGTTGGCCAATGTAGTACTAAAATGAAGTCCTCAAGATGAAAAGTAGGGCCATTTTGGTAATTTTGTGAAAGATAAGTCCGTCTTATGTAGCTCTAGTCCCTAGTCGTGGTATTAAAAGATATAGAGCGAGCTTAAATCTGCCTGCCAAACACGAGCACGGGCCCAAGACATTACTCTCCTCTGCCAAACACCTGAGTCGTAAATACCCAATTAAAAAAAAAAACTCTATTACCATCCGTCTGATTGTTGAAAATCTCCTATCTGATGGCTGCAGTTGGATATTACAAGTCTTTTTCGTGTCCTTGCGAAGCACGTGATGTTTGAATTTGATTTGGTGACACTTAAAGCTTCTCACGAAACTTTCCTTGTTTCACAGTATAATTACAGTTTATAACCTTCAACTTGAAAAACTACCGAATTAACCCTTTCTTATGGATTAAGCGTGTCATAATACTCCACACTCAATGCACACGTGCCAGACTGATTTTGGTACAGTGCACACATAAAATACAATCAACATGATGAACGGCCGGGATTACCTGTAAGTGTGAGATGTTAGGGTCTCTGTTTATCCAGATAATCCAATTAGTGGGTCCCTGATGTAAATTGACCATAATCCAAAAGGTGCACTCATATGTATGATAATAATCATCTGATGCCTGTAGATTATGGATGATTGCTTTTGTTTACAAGATAAGTTAAGATTATTAAGATGGCGCAGGCTGCCTCCCTCTGTTTTTTATTTCGTTTTCGTTTTTATTTTTTGTTTGAGGGGCGCAAGGTTAAAAAATGTAACAACCTGGATTTTTCCCAACCTGGAATTAGACGTCCTTGGGCAATGGGTCGCTCCTGACACCTTATTAACTTGTCAGAACTCAATCCCACAGTCTAAAATCGCTTCTTAACCCATTTCCTTCACAAATCTCACCTTTCACCACCTCATTCTTTAAATCCTTCTAAGTACTTTCACATTAGACACTATCTTAAAGTTTAGGTGATGAAGAACAATACTTAAACTAAACATTGCTACAAAGGTCTAAGTACTACCTCAGACCGAAATCACTCAGGACTAAATCCTTTAGAAATTTGACAAAGTTAACTATGTGTTAAACTAGATTATCCATGAAATCCGTTTCAATCACTTTAAATACGATCTGCAAGACCCAAAACTTATAGAATCATTGACGTTAGGTTACCCTAAAATCCCAGATCAATCTCATTACCCAGTTGCTCTCGGGAGCATCTCGAAACTCCGTATCAGATCGGGACCGCACGTTGGAAGTCCAAATAACACAAAGTTAAGGAATTAGGACCGCCTCGTAGGGCTTGACAACCATCTTGAAAATTAAATTCAGACTGTGTCCCACGGCTGTTCGCTTGAGTCCGGAATGAGGAGTGTGAAAACACTTGATTTTCTTTAAAAATAAATATCTAAAATAGTAATCTAAGACTTGTTACTTGCGGACATTTTGTAAGCAACCAGACTGTCAGAATCTGACCCAAATACACCCTCGGATAAGGAAAAATTTTATAACAAATCCATAAACTTGGAATTTCAGATTGAGACCCGCTGACCGTTGAACTAAAACTGGTCTGCCACGCGTGATCTGGGAATCTGACCGAAACGAAAACTTCACTCCACCTTGATCCGGTGTCTGTGAGCTTAAGTCCGACTTTTGGCTCAAGGAGGCCCGCCAGAAGTCCTCCGTTGAGCTAAAACTAACCCACTTTGGTTATAACCTAAGTATACCTTGACCTTAGGTCTATTTCGGTGAAGTTTTAGGCTATATAAGGACCTTAAACCCTCTCTCATTTCAGCCATACGAATTTGAGATTGAGAAGAGAGAAAAGAGAGAGAAAGTGAGAGAAAAGTAGGAGCTTCTTCCTACCGTTCTTCCCTGCCGTATCCAAGCTTAAACCACTCCATTCTTATCGCTTTCCCGGCGATACTGACTTCGTTTCTAGGTAAGAAACCTTAACCCTAATCTGTTTTGGAGTTGTAAAGGTCGTAGGTTATGAAATAGCTAACCTATTTCATTCTTTAGGCTACCAAACTGCTGAATACGGAAGCTTAGCAAACCTATCGTATTCGTTAGGATTCTACGACAAAAGGTGCGGACTTTAAGTGTATACGTTATGGTTTTCAATGCTTTCAATTCCAGATAATGATAGATTCATGATCTGCATGCAATTGCACATGTACAAAGTGCTGTTTTTTTTTTCGTTTCGATTAAATATGAAGAATATGGAATTTTACATACTCTAGGTATTCATAGAAAATACCGTAGATGTATAAATTTTGGAAATGTGTTTGCCATGATTATTTGTTGTATGAATATAATATATATGGATAAAATACTTAGTTGGCTAAAGGACTCGCCATAATACATGATATGCTAATATACACTATGTATGTAGAAATAGTGTATTCTAGAAGATACCGTATACGTATAAAATTTGGAATTGTGTTGGCCATGATTTACTGTTGTATATGTATGCTAGATTTACTAGTATTAACTTCTGGGTGAACGGGTTAGCCCTAATACATGTTTTCTCAACATACGTTGCGTATGTTATAAAGTGTGTAGTTTAAGTGTTTGTTGAAATGACTAAGTAAGTATGGATTCATGATTTATGCCTGCCATGTGTATGGAACATGATTGAGTGTGCTAGATAACCCCTTAGTGAAAGGATTTGCCCTAAATCACGCCACGGCCACTATAAGCTATATATGTTAAAATGTGTAGCCCAAGTGTTTGTGGAAACGACTGAATGAATATGGAACTTAGATTCCTGTCTGCCATGACTATCCGTCGTGGGTGCATGCGTGTTATAATTGGGGCTACTCCCTAGTCAAAGGATTTGGCCTAATACCTATGTGATCAACATATGTCATGTATGTTGATGTAGGTAGTCTAAAGTGTTTGTTGAAATGTTGAATGAGTAATAATTAGTAAATTGTAATGTATAAGGGCGTTGAGATATGATTCTCAACTCCTATAACTATGTGTATGCTTCCTTTAGATATCTGTGTGATTAGAAATTGAATATGTTCAAACTCATGCTTGTGTTGTACTTCATAACATGCTCAACTGATTGTATGATTTTTTCTATGTAATGCGTATGTTTAAATTCATGTTTACGTTGTATGATCTGTCATGGGTGATGGGGGAGTGGTGTAACGAGTGCGTGCAACAGCCCTGGCAGCCCTAAGCGGACCGTATCAGACTTTGATTGTATGATTTGAATCTAGATCCATTACTGCTTTAACTATTTGCAATTGAATGTGATTTGGGCTATTGTATAGTCCAGGCAATCAGTAACAGATTTGAGCTCGTGGTTGGCTTCTATTTTCCACGCAAGACGTGTTTGACGAACCCGAGTCGTGCGTTACTTGTCGGAAGTGGTTAGGCCACACGAAGTGCTTATGCACTTCATGACGTACAACTCAACGGGCGCTCGTGCAAGTCGAGCTTGTCATGTAACCCGATCGGTCTAATATATGTTCACCATGTTTGGTCGCTATTGCTTGAACCTAGGGTACCAACCTTACCAGTGGAATCCCGTTAACCATGGTACCTCGATCCGTAAGACTCATAAGCCGGGCATAGTGGTATGGGACACCGTGGTTAAGCTGTCGGCCTACGCTGGGGCCACGTGCCTCCCTGTAGTGACCAGTGAGTAACCAGACTCGTGAGCCGATTATGGTGGTATGAGATACTATATTCATGCTGTCGGCCTACATTGATAAGGTGATGGGAGAGCGGTGTAACCGTTGTGGGTAACAGCCCTGATAGCCCTTTATAGTGACCTCGAGCATACTCTGAATTTGCGGTGAGGCGACGAGTTTTGCCGCAGTGTATAGAGTATGAACTAGGCCTGTATCTGTATAGTGATGAACCGTTAAAAAGGTGATTGGGGAGTGGTGTAACCTTTGTGCGTAACAACCCTGACAGCCTTTTCAGCGACCTAGAAACACACCATCGTATGAGATTAACTAGGATTAACGACCCTAGAATGGATCATGTTTGGGAATGATAAAAGGGAGATACCTTAGTTTCCCAATACTGCTGTTTGGAATGGACTAATAACTACTTGGTAATCATGCTCATCATCGCACTGCATGTGCCTGGTAGATGTGGAGCACTGAGTGATGAATGCATTAGCGAACGTAAGATGGTGTCGCATGAGGGTGGTTTGGCAAGGGCATACATCATGTCATTTCATACTTACGTTAAATAAGAGTAGTTAGAATTGTTTGATTGTACTGCTTTATCATTACTGCTTGACTGAATTGATAACATGTTAACCTATGCTTTATTGTTCCACTGAGTTGGCCACTCATTCCCACGTTATGGGACGATGTTTTAAAACACCCACCAGACCCTGTATCAGATGAAGGTATCACTGGAGCACAGGAGACTGGGCCCGACTTCTATGACGATTAGGAGGAGTTCTCCTATATGCAGTTCGCTGGAGGCTTCGCATAGGTTGTCTAGTGCTACGGGGCTACAGGTTGATAATTTCAGTTGTACTATTTTGACATTTTGATTCAAAACCAACATGTATATATATGGTGACTCAGTTAGTGTTCATACTCTGGAGATCGAGAATGTTTTGTTTTATATATATATCTATATACACATTTCAGTCTTCCGCTTACATTTTATACATTGATCTGAAGTATGAATTACTGTTTTGGTAGAATCTCACTCATGTTTATTGTACTAATACAGACAACATTTAATCATCATTATCTATGTTGCATAAGTGATGTTCTGGAACTCAAGAGTTAAGTTTATGCTTGACCCCCGATTTGTAGGGCGTTACAGTTGGTATCAAATCATGATTTGGATTAAACCGGACCTGGGTTATGGTCACACGACGCACTTTGACGCACTCTGACTTAGGAGGGAGCGACGGAACGTAGAAACTGCCTTAGGATTTTTCAAATTCGCCGAACGGCGAAACTGACCGAAATTGACCGTTGAGATTGGGCTCGTACACACCCATGATCACGCGAAACGATCCCGAATTATTTTTAGATCATCTATTGATGAGTCTATATCACAATCCACCTCATCCCAACCGTTGAAAATCGGTAGAATACGGGATAAACGTGATGATGATAACTTCTCCGAATCCTCGGAGCTTCTCTGGACTCCTCACAGAGACTTCTCGAATCTACGAGAAAAGAAAGCAGAAAATATAAATAAATTCTAATAAATTCAAAATTGATTAATGAATGACTAAAAACAAAAATGAGTTCACAACCCTTTAAATAGGGATACCAAGTAATGGGAAAGAAATCAGAAATAAACTATAACTAAAACTCCTAGAATTTGCAACTTACTATAAGGTCGTGATGTCTACTAGTGCGCAAGGTTTTCAGCCAAAAATAGTAAGTGTCCTATTTGGCTTCACCAAACTGTTCTCCTAATTATTCTAGGCTCTTTTTGCATTGGGCACAACTCCTAAAGCCCAACAGATGAAGAGTAATCAAACTAAAACTACTATTTATAGTAAGGACGAAATTGAAACAAGGAAACGAATATCGATCCAAGGTTTTTTCGCAATTTCGGGCTGTAAAACCTGTTATAGTGGGGTTGGTTGACTTCATTAGCTCGTTCTACCCCAAAATCATATATTTTACGTTAGATAACTCATTCCAGATTGCAAGATACGTCCGAAATTGCCTGAAACTACTCGAAATTGAGTGAATCGGGGTCGGGGGCCTACCCACATTAATTTAGGGGTACCCAGGGTGGGACCCAGGGTTTTTTGGGGCCTAGGGGGCAGGAGGGTCTCGTCCATGGGGCAGGCCCTCATGATCTGAACAGTTGGTCGGCGAGGCCTCGCTGGAATTTGGGCTGGGCCGGGCCCGCGGCTCGGGACGATCGGGTTTGGGGGTTGTGGGACCCCCCTGATGTGTGTCCCATCCATCGAAAAGCCCCCTATGGCATACTTCCTTCACAAACCACCCCTCTAAGTTCTCTTTTCTCTTTGAAACTTCTGATTTTCGGCAAAAATCGCCCTTCCAATCGCCCTTTCCGCTGTTTTCTGTTAAATCTCGCACCCCTCCATCGTTCACAACGATCCCTACCTCTCTACCCTCTCCATTCTCTTTCAATTGGGCTCCTACACCCCCCGTTTGAAGCTCAAATCGTGTAAGCTCTCGATCCCTCCCATCTCTTCACTTTCCTTCTTCGAACCCTGTCTCTTGGGCCTGTACAATCTCTGTTGAGGCTTAAATCCGTGGAGAGTTAGAGACTCTAGCCCTCTTTCTCCTTTTCCTTCACTTCCCATGGCTTTGTTCGAGTTGAATATGACCTTTTTTTTCTCCATTTCCACCGTCTTCTTCACGACCTCTGGATGTTGGAATATTTAGGATCGTTCGGCCAACTACATTAAGTGAGATTAGGTGGGTGGAACTGTAAAAGTAATAATAAATGTATGTGTAGGGTATGGTCCTTAGATTGGTGTATCCCATATTTTCTAATGCCATGTTTGGAATGTATGCAGTTAAACGTAAATACCGTATTTTCCTTTCAAATTACACTTAGAAATTCATCATCATGGGATTTAAAAATCTCATCCCACACTTTCCAACACCAGGCTCATTTTCCAAATTCTATAAAATGAATCCCCACCTAACCTCCTACCAAACATGCCATTCCCAATCCCCAAGTGAGATTAGTAATGCAAGCCCATTAAATATAACTTAAGACCACTAGCCAAATAGTGTTGAAGCGATAAAGTCCCTTGATATACATTAACCCACCATACTCTGACAGTTTAAGCTTTTAGAGTAAATGGTTATTTGACAAATAGGCCTTAGAGTTTTGGACCTAGAGCGGTGCTCCTAAATTTCGACAGACATGACCGTATAGGAAATCTAACAAATTAATAATGTGAACCTTAGGACCCTCTTAGTTGGAATGAACATATGCAAAATGCTCGAGCGTCAAGTCCTAAATTAAGACTAGACTACCGATTACATTAGAGAATGCCAGAGACCGATAGATGTAGCTAGGTCAAATCAATATACCTCTTTGATCTGGGTGGTGCAGCGAAAGCATGGTGGACTCTACCCCACTGGCCCAGGATCGAAACTGTGCTCATTGAATACGAACATAATAGGAGCCCTAGCAAGTTCTACTAGGAGAAACCATTTTTTTTGGATGATCTAGTAAGATTGATTCCTTGGATAACGAGGACTCTCTTAGACTAAGACCTAAAAGGCAACCTTGGAAATAGACAATTTGAGCATTTCAATGATGGACTTTCCCTACGCTTTTAGAGTGATCGGACTACGGAGTTACTGAAATATATAATCGCGAAGCATTCACGAGTTGACCCAATTCTCAATCCCGGGCGACTGCCAACGGACTCACTGCTTAGACGAGCAGAAGACCAGGATCCATCAGGATTAGGAAGGGATACGATGAGCCTTCTACCCTGGCAAGGTAGATGATCAATCGGGATCAAGCTCACTATGATCATCTCTCCGTGTTGGTCAAACATTGGAAATAGTTATTTTACTCTAACTCATTGGGAATCGAAGTCAAGACTCCAAATAGGTAAAGAAATAAATTGTAGCAAACCATCGGGGTATGAGAAATGGATAAAAAAATAAGTTTTAAGGGGGGTAGACTAAAATGAACCAGAGTAGTATATGCCCTACCACGCGTAGAAACTCGAAATTAATAAAACTTAGGCAAAAGAAATAATTAGATCTTTCTTTATTACCCTTAGCCAATTTCGGGGACGAAATTTTGTTTTAAGGGGGGTAGATTGTAATAGCCCGGATTTTTCCCAACCTGGAATTAGACGTCCTTGGGCAATGGGTCGCTCCTGACACCTTATTAACTTGTCAGAACTCAATCCCACAGTCTAAAATCGCTTCTTAACCCATTTCCTTCGCAAATCTCATCTTTCACCACCTCATTCTTTAAATCCTTCTAAGTACTTTCACATTAGACACTATCTTAAAGTTTAGGTGATGAAGAACAATACTTAAACTAAACATTACTACAAAGGTCTAAGTACCACCTTAGACCGAAATCACTCAGGACTAAATCCTTTAGAAATTTGATAAAGTTAACTACGTGTTAAACTAGATTATCCATGAAATCTGTTTCAATCACTTTAAATACAATCTACAAGACCTAAAACTTGTAGAATCATTGACGCTAGGTTACCCTAAAATCTCAAATCAATCTCATTACCCAGTTGCTCTCGGGAGCATCTCAAAACTCCGTATCAGATCGGGACCGCACGTCGGAAGTCCGAATAACACGAAGTTAAGGAATTAAGACCGCCTCGTAGGGCTTGACAACCATCTCGGAAATCAAATTCAGACTGTCCCACGACTGTTCGCTTGAGTCCGGAACGAGGAGTGTGAAAATACTTGATTTTCTTTAAAAATAAATATCTCAAATAGTAATCTGAGACTTGTTACTTGCGGAAATTTTGTAAGCAACCAGACCGTCAGAATCTGACCAAATACACCCTCGGATCAGGAAAATTTTCATAAACATATCTATGAACTTGGAATTTCAGATCGAGACCCGCTGACCATTGAACTGAAACTAGTATGCCACGCGTGATCTGGGAATCCGACTGAAACAAAAACTTAACTCCACCTTGATTCGGTGTCTGTGAGCTTAAGTCTGACTTTTGGCTCAAGGAGGCCCGCCAGAAGTCCTCCGTTGAGCTGAAACTAACCCACTTTGGTTATAACCTAAGTATACCTTGACCTTAGGTCTATTTCGGTGAAGTTTTAGGCTATATAAGGACCTTAAACCCTCTCTCATTTCAGCCATACAAATTTGAGATTGAGAAGAGAGAAAAGAGAGAGAAAGTGAGAGAGAAGTGGGAGCTTCTTCTTGCCGTTATTCCCTGCCGCATCCAAGCTTAAACCACTCCATTCTTATCGCTTTCCCGGCGATACTGACTTCGTTTCTAGGTAAGAAACCTTAACCCTAATCTGTTTTGGAGTTGTAAAGGTTGTAGGTTATGAAATAACTGATATATTTTATTCTTTAGGCTACCAAACTGCCGAATACGGAAGCTTAGCAAACCTATTGTATTCGTTACGATTCTACGACAAAAGGTGCGGACTTTAGGTGTATAGGTTATGGTTTTTAACGCTTTCAATGTCAGATAATGATAGATTTATGATCTGCATGCAATTGCACATGTACAAAGTGCTGTCTGTTTTTCGTTTCGATTAAAGATGAAGAATATAGAATTTTACATACTCTAGGTATTCGTAGAAAATATCGTATATGTATAAATTTTGGAAATGTGTTTGCCATGATTATCTGTTGTATGAATATAATATATATGGATAAAATACTTAGTTGGCGAAAGGACTCGCCATAATACATGATTTGCAAATATACACTATGTATGTAGAAATAGTGTATTCTAGAAGATACCGTATACGTATAAAATTTGAAATTATGTTGGCCATGATTTACTATTGTATATGTATGATAGATTTACTAGTATTAACTTCTGGGTGAACGGGTTAGCCCTAATACATGTTTTCTCAACATACGTTGCATATGTTATAAGTGTGTAGTTTAAGTGTTTGTTGAAATGACTAAGTATGGATTCATGATTTGTGCCTGCCATGTGTATGGAACATGATTGAGGTGTGCTAGACAACCCCTTAGCGAAAGGATTTGCCCTAAATCACGCCACGACGACTATAAGCTATATATGTTAAAATGTGTAGCCCAAGTGTTTGTGGAAACGACTGAATGAATATGGAACTTGGATTCCTACCTGCCATGACTATCCGTCGTGGGTGCATGCATGTTATAATTGGGGCTACTCCCTAGTAAAAGGATTTGGCCTAATACCTATGTGATCAACATATGTCATGTATGTTGATGTAGGTAGTCTAAAGTGTTTGTTGAAATGTTAAAAGAGTAATAGTTAGTAAATTGTAATGTATAAGGGCGTTGAGATATGATTCTCAACTCCTGTAACTATGTGTATGCTTCCTTTAGATATCTGTGTGATTAGGAATTGAATATGTTTAAACTCATGCTTGTGTTGTACTTCATAATATGCTCAACTGATTGTATAATTTTATCTATGTAATGCGTATGTTTAAATTCATGTTTACATTGTATGATCCGTCATAGGTGATGGGGGAGTGGTGTAACGAGTGCGTGCAACAGCCCTGGCAGCCCTAAGTGGACCGTATCAGACTTTGATTGTATGATTTGAATCTAGATCCATTACTGCTTTAACTATCTGCAATTGAATGTGATTGGGGCTATTGTATAGTTTAGGAAATCGGTAAAAGATTTGAACTCGTGGTTGGCTTCTATTCACCACGCAAGACGTGTTTGACGAACCCAAGTCGTGTGTTGCTTGTCGGCAGTTGTTAGGCCACACGAAGTGCTTATGCACTTCATGACGTACAACTCAACGGGCGCTCGTGCAAGTCGAACTCGTCAAGTAACCCGATCGATCTAATGTATGTTCACCATGTTTGGTCGCTACTGCTTGAACTTAGGGTCCCAAACTTACCAGTGGAATCCCGTTAACCATGGTACCTCGATCCGCTAAGACTCATGAGCAGGGCATGGTGGTATGGGACACTGTGGTCTAGCTGTCGGCTTATGCTAGGGCCACGTGCCTCCTCGTAGTGACCAGTGAGCAACTAGAATCATGAGCCGATTATGGTGGTATCGGACACTATATTCGTGCTGTCGGCCTACATTGATAAGGTGATGGGGGAGCAGTGTAACCTTTGTGCGTAACAGCCCTGACAGCCCTGACAGCCCTTTGTAGTGACCTCGAGCATACTCTGAATTTACGGTGAGGCGACGAGTTTTGGCGCAGTGTATAGAGTATAAACTTGGCCTGTATCTGTATAGTGATAAACCATTAAAAAGGTGATGGGGGAGTAGTGTAACCTTTGTGCGAAACAGCCCTGACAGCCTTTGCAGCGACCTAGAAACATACCATCGTATGAGATTAACTAGGATTGACGACCCTAAAATAGATCATGTTTGGGAATGATACAAGGGAGGTACCTTAGTTTCCCAATACTGCTATTTGAAATGGACTAATAACTACTCGGTAATCATGCTCATCATCGCACTGCATGTGCCTGGTAGATGTGGAGCACTGAGTGATGAATGCATTCGCGAACGTAAGATGGTGTCGCATGAGGGTGGTTTGGCAAGGGCATACATCATGTCATTTCATACTTGCATTAAATAAGAGTAGTTAGAATTGTTTGATTGTACTGCTTGACTGAATTGATAATATGTTAACCTATGCTTTATTGTTCCACTGAGTTGGCCACTCATTCCCACATTACGGGACGGTGTTTTAAAACACCCACCAGACCCTGTATCAGATGCAGGTATCACTGGAGCACATGAGACTGGGCCCAACTTCTATGACGATCAGGAGGAGTTCTCCTACATGCAGTTCGCTGGAGGCTTCGCATAGGCTGTGTCCAGAGCTACTGGGGCTATAGGGTTGATAATTTCAGTTGTACTATTTTGACATTTTGATTCAGAACCAACATGTATATATACGGTGACTCAGTTAGTGTTCATACTCTGGAGATCGAGAATGTTTTATTTTATATATATCTATATACACCTTTCAGTCTTCCACTTATGCTTTTTCATGGATCTGGAGTATGAATTACTGTTTTGGTAGAATCTCACTCATGTTTATTGTACTAACACAGACAACATTTAATCATCATTATCTATGTTGCATAAGTGATGTTCTGGAACTCGAGAGTTGAGTTTACACTCGACCCCCAATTTTCAGGGCGTTACAAAAAATAAAAAACAAAACATGATACAAATAATCAGGGCTATCAATGGGCTGGGCTCTGGCCTACCAAAATCAAAATTTTGAAACAGCCTAGCCCAAAACAACTCAAATTTTGGTTCGATCTAACCCCAGACCCAGCCTGTTGAAAGCCCTACTAAGCATCCCATACTTGCATTGTCCATAGCCAGCAAGCCCTAAATCTCACGTAGGAGCTCACCCCAACTATGGAACAAACGATTAGGCTTGCTCGCAAGTATTCCTAAACCATCTGCCACTGAATTTCCTTATTTAAAAGCATCGGATTTCCTAAAATTTATAACAATTTTTTCAATTTTCAAATGGGAAATATCCCCCACCTGATACCAAATCTTCCATGGGGCTGGTGCAAGGGGATTAGAAATGGCATTAAAAAAATGGAATCTGATAACACAATAACATTCCTTAGCCCTAGGTCAATGCAATACTAATTAATGTTGTCAAAGGCTACATGTGTTTCAGCCACATTATTAGTGACCCTGTCATAGAAGTTATGAAAGGCAAAGATAACTTAATCCGTGTGATCTCCAAAGATTCTACCCCCTCAATCCTCATCAGGATTCCCACAGGAGGAACCGTTAACATTTAGTTTTATCCATCCCTGTTACGGCTTAGCACATTTTTATTCCGGCCTATCCCATCCCTGTTGGTATTCACAGTTTTAATTGTACCATCCATTACATCAGAGATTACTATGGTCTGATAATTCTAACCATCTTGTTAGTTGTACATCAACATACATTTGAAAACATAGCAATGATTCACATTCGTCAAGCGAAAGAATTACTTACATCAATTAGATGAACCATTGGATCATACAAGTTTTTTTTTTTTTCATTTTTTTTTTGTTGCCAAATCCATGGTAGAATTCATTGGACGAATACCTCATCAAACTTATATCAAGTTGGTAGTCAAAATGCTAGACTAATTTCTTAACATTGTAAAGTTTTATTAAATTCATGATACAATCTCCCTTTGCCTAAAAAAAGAAAACATCTTCTAATATACACTCTTACCCTAAGTCTAAATAATATATCTAGAGCTTGTTTAGGGAAGGATTTAACAAACTTATTTCATTTGGAAATCTTTCTCAAAATAACTACTAACAATAACTTAGTAATGCCTAAGGTAAGACAAACCTTCATCTAATATTTGCGACCTAACTTATTTGTCTTAGTGAATCTTGACCCCAAGATACAAGTCCTTGATTGTGTAAATTTCAGAAACAACATCTCTCATTTGCATTCGTTTTCTTGGAGATTCTGTAGAGCACAACACACCGATTTTGACCATTGAAATCAAGTAGTCATGCATTCCATTTCTTGAATTGATTTGATTTTCATTGCCTTGAATAGCTTCAGCTTCTTCTAAGAGCAGTTGTGGATCAACAATCTCCATTACTCGTTCAGCCAAAGCCATCTTAGCAAAATGATGAAGGCTTAGATTGTCCTTAAACACGTCATCAGTTGGCCCCTTTCCAGTGATCATCTCCAGTAGAAGGATTCCGTAGCTATAAACATCTCCTTGTGTAGATGCTTTTTCGCCCATTGCATACTCTGCAATTTATACAACTTATGTTAGAATCTAAGTGACCATGGCTCACTGGTAGACAGTGAGTTTCAACACCGAGGTCATGGGTTCGAGTACACATGTGGTGCGTGTGGACAAAAAAGACCATTTGGATACAAATAATATCAAAAGTTAGAATTTTGAGAGAGAGAGAGAGAGAGAGAGAGGGAGAGAGGAAATATTCTATTTAAACCAGTAATTTACCTTTTTTCCTTTACTAAAGATCTGAATTCCTAACATCAATTGGTGTGCTACGAAGTTATATGTACTTATAAAAATGCTCTACATTGAATAAGGCTTTGTTACTCAAATGAAAGAACTTAGCTCCTCAATCATCAAGAGAATATAAGAGTTGCTGTTATTTTTAATGTAATAATAAAAAAAAATAAAGAGAGAAAAAACAAACCTAAAGTCATTAACAGAAAAGAAATCATCATACCTTATTATGGTGTGATTCGTGTGGGGGGTGCTAAGGGTGCACACGGTTCGGTTTGGTCCGGTTCCGGGGTACAACCGGAACCTAACCGTTCCTTACAGTTCTAGGATTTTTAGAACTGGAACTGGACCGTTAGCACCCTAGAACTGAACCAGAACCGGACCGTGAAAACCGGTTCGGTTTCGTATTAGATCCACGGTTCTGGGCTTTTTATAATCCAACCCAATTGCATGTTCTATTTTATAATTTAGCCCATGTCCATTCGCGTTGTGATTCATTTGATAAATGGTTTAGATATTGTATATAGTGTGAAAAAATATATTTATGAAAACAATCAAAATGTGCATTGTAAACCATAAATCATGAGTCAAATATACAACTAAAATATATTGTAAGCTCACGTTTCTAGGTTCAATTCAATGGCTCAGTTCCATGTTCGGTTCCACAGATTGGATCCACGGTTCGGATTCACGGTTCGGATCCACGATTCGGTTCGATTCTACATACCCCAAAACCGGAACCGAACCGAACTAAACAGTTCTTTAATTTTTAGAACTAGAATCGGAACCGATGCACTCTAGAACCGGACCAAACCGGACCGTTTGGCCAGTTCCGGTCCGGTTCCATGGTTCTACCGGTTCGATGTGCACCCCTAGGTGCAAGTGAGTATGTATACGGCTTTGTATATCTAGATCTTAGAGAATCTTGCCAGGTGTGGATCCTTCAATAATAATAATAATAATAATAATAATAATAGGAAATAGATGAAATTGTTACCTGGAGCGATGTACCCAATAGATCCCTTCATCCCAACTGAGCTGCTTTGAGCAACCTCAGATAAGAACCTGGCTAGCCCGAAATCACCCACATGAGCAATCATTTCATCATCAAGAAGAATGTTGCTTGGCTTTAAATCTTGATGAATGATTGATGTTTGGCAATGATTATGTAGATAATCCAGTGCAGAAGCCACATCTATAGCAATATTTAGCCTTTGAGTAAACTTCAAGTTCTTTCTCGGCTGGTCATGGCCCTCCCTGTGCAACCACTTCTCTAGACTTCCATTGGACATGTACTCGTAAACTAGAGCTTTAAAATCATTGCCCTTAAAATCAATGCTCGAGCAACAAGTTAATATCTTAACAAGATTCCGATGCCTAATGTTTCTCAAGGCTTCACATTCAGCCATGAAGCTCCAGAGCTCCTTCTTGTTGAAGGTTGAAGACTTTCACCGCTACCATAGTCCCAACACGATCTAGAATCCCTTTATATACAGCACCAAAACTTCCAGTGCCGATCAAATTGGCAGGAGAGAACTCATCTGTTGCTTTAAAGAGCTCCGCATAAGACACGTTCATACAAGGATCCTCCACAGAAGGCACAGAAAAAAGTTTCCTTCTCGACTTTCTTACCCAATGAAGAGTGGTAAAGAAAGACAATAATGATATAAGACACAGGACAACACCAATTACTGAGAATTTGACTTTTGAAGCAAGAGAGTTCCCCCGTTTCCTGGAAGCTTGGCTAGAGCATGGAGGCAATTGTAATTCATGAATACCCCCACAAAGCTTACTATCTCCGAGCACTGAAACTCGACTGGCATTTCCAAAGACCCCTTGTTTTGGTAATTCACCCTCAAAATTATTGAAGGATAGATTTAGATACTCTAGAGCAAACTCCTCCAGATATCTTGGAATCTTCCCAGATAAGTTGTTGTGTGAAAGATCCAGGTATCGAAGGCCTTTTAGACTACTAAATGTTGGTGGAATTGATCCTTGAAATAAGTTCCCATCCAACTGGAGATACTCTAGGCTGAGACAATTGCCTAGCAGGCTTGGAATTTCGCCTGACAATTTGTTATTAGAAACACTGAATCTTCCAAGAGCATTCGAGTAACTGGCTTCATGTGGCAGATAACCAGTAAAAAAATTGTTGTCAACGTAAATGCCAATCAAAGAGGGAATGCTGAAAAGTTGTTTGGGTAAGGTACCGCTAAAGTTATTGTAGCTGAGGGATATCAAGTTCAGGTTTAAGCAATTACCAAGATTTGAAGGTACGCTCCCCGATAGTTTGTTTTCATGTAAATAGAGCCGGTACAATCTGGTGATGTTGCCCAAAGGTGGAATTTTCCCTGATAATCCATTTGAATCCAAGTAAAGTACCTCCAATTTTTTAAGCTTCCCAACACCAATGGGAATAGCACTTGTTAAAAAATTAATTCCCATATCCAGTGACGTTAAGCCAACAAGATTCTGAATTCCAGATGGGATGCTCCCGAGTATCCTGTTACTTCTAAAGGATAGCCATGTCAGTTGGATCGAAAGATTAGATATGGAGTCCGGCAACATGTCGCTGAGATGATTATGGCTTAACTCCAGCTTTTGTAAGATACTGCAATTGGTCAAAGAATCGAGAAAACTCAAGTCACGACCTTTCCCAATTCCAAGTTCGTTGCCCCACAAATTTAACCGGGTGAGACCTTTGAGGCTTCCAAAATTCATAGGCACGGATCCGCTAAAACTATTGTTATAAAGGACAATAGCTCCAAGTCCAGAAGCATTGGATAATGAAACTGGAATGGGTCCTGTGAATTGGTTTTCTCCAACATAGAGGCCTTGGAGATTAGGAAGAGTGAGGCCTATGTTAGGTGGAAGATTTCCATGAAATCTGTTTAATTGCACGTCAAAAATGAGAATAGCGGAGAGATTGTAGAGACGAGGCGGAATCGTACCTGACAGTTTATTTTCACTTATGCTAAGATACTCTAAGCTCACCAATTGACAAAGGTTATCTGGGATGCTGCCCTCCAGACTATTTCTTGAGAGATAAAGACACCAGAGAGACGAAAGGTTTCCAAGTGAAGGTGGGATGCTTCCTGCAAGACTGTTGTGATGAAGGGTCAAGTAGGTGAGTTTCGATAGAGAGCCAAGCTCAGTCGGAATCCTCCCTGTGAGCTGATTCCCGGAAAGATCAAGAACTTGGAGTTTCAAACAGTGGGTCAGATTTGCTGGAATTTCTCCAGTGAATGTGTTATTGGTCAGAACGAGATACCTCAAGCGGAACAAACAGCCAGTCTCTTCAGGAATCGTCCCGTGAAAGCCATTGCGTCTGAGATCGATTATCCTGAGGAAGGTGAGGTTTCCTATGTAGGGAGATATGGGGCCCACCAATTTCTGGGCAGTGAGGTTCAAGGCCATGACCCTTTGAGGATGACGGGGACCACCGCAAGTGACACCTTGCCAGTGGCAGAAGTGGAGAGTATGGTTCCATGAGCTCAAAGAATGGAGAGGATCGTCGGTTATTAGATGTTTGAATTTGAGCAAAGCAAGGAGATCAGTTTCGTTGGAGAAGTACCGAGCGGCAGATCCAAAGAAACATGGAAGGTGAATGGAAGAGAGAAGGAGAAATGACCAAATTGCCCATAAGCTCATACGTGGGAGCTCCATTGTGGAGTTTGTGAATGCAGGAAAGGCCAAGTGAGGAGACATATATGGCATGGATTTCTCCCATATATATACAGACAAGGGCGACTTCTCGTCCGCTGATGATTTTTTTTTTTGTGGGTCCAGTTTTCGGCTTATTTTTAGATTTATTTTTCCGTAAAACCGACTTTACTTCGTTATATCGACCGAAAAAGTCGTTAGTATTTAAACTAGTTCTCAGAAAACAAACCCTGTTATGGGAAGGACGCGGATTAGATACTGACAAGTTGCGTAGAGAGACTCGCTACCGAAGTGACATCATCAAGTTCTGTGGGACTTACCATGATATATTTATTGTATCCACACCGTCCATCCATTTTGTGAGATCATTTTAGGGCATGAGCCAAAGAATAAGGCAGATACAAATCTTTAGTGGACCCCACCACAGAAAACAGTGGTGAGAGTGACGTCCACCGTTGAAGCCTTCCTAAGGTCCACCGTAATGTTTATTTGAGATCTAAACTGTTCATAAGTTAACACAGACATTAAATAACGGAAAACATAAACATCAGCTCAATAAAAAACTTTTTGGCCCTTAGACGTTTTTAATGGTGGCATCACTTTCTTCACTGTTTTTTGTGGTGGGGTCCACTAGAGATTTGAATATTATTCATTATTTAACTAATATGCTAAAATGATCTTTCCAAATGGATGGACGGTGTGGATATAAAACATACATCATGGTGGGCCTCACATAACTAGGTGACGTCACTTCATAGCTATTCTCGCTACTCAACCTGTCAGTAGGCAGTAGCTAATCCGCGTCCCTAATCCGGGTCCTTGTTCACGTCAGCAAGTTACGTGGGTCTCTTCGTGAGATATGTGTTATATCCAAACCGTCCATCCATTTGACGAGCTAGTCTTAAGGGTTGAGACGAAAAATAAGACAGATCTAACTATCAAGTGGACCACATTGCAAAAAGCAATAGGGGATTGAATGTCTATGAAACCCTTTTAGGGTAACGGAAGTTTTAGTTTTAGATCAATATGAAAATTGTTTTTCCTATTCATCAACGTCTCTGTGACCTTACGGACAGATTGGATAGAAAATAAACATTATGGTGGGCCTATAAAGTTTTTAATCGCAAAAATCATTACTCCTGCTGCTATTTGTTGTGTGGTCCATTTGATTTTGGATATTATCCATTATCTCAAAAAATGGATGAACGACGTGGATATAATAAATATATCACTGTAGGGCACGCAACTTTAATCTCCTCTTAACTGTTCGTACAACTCCGAGCTAGATGAGCGTCAGCGCTCGGCGCTCATCTTCGCACGACACGTACCTACACAATATATATGGTGTGTGGTATACCAGCAAATCCGCTTCCATCCCTGTTATTTACTTATGGACCTGACATGTAGCTTTGGAAACGGATTGGCTACTCCCCTTGCCGTTGGCCACTGGGAGGTGGTTGGTGGTGTGTGGGGCCACCATGTGTATGTGTTTCATCCATGTCATCCATTTATTTTTCAGATAATTTTATGGTATCAGACAAAAAATGAGGTATATTACAATCTCAACTGGACCACATTACAGGGAAACAGTGTTAAATGAGCATGGACTATTAAAAACCTTTTGGGGGCCGTAAAAGTTTTGGATCAAGTTGATCTTTGGTTTTTCCCTTCATTTGGTCCTGTATGACCTAATCAACAGATTGGATGTCAAATAAACAGTATAGTGGGCCTTAGAAGGGTTTTAATGGTGGATATCCAATCACTATTGATTTCCTATGGTGTGATCGACATGAGATTTCTATCCCTCTAATTTTTGGTATAAAAATATAAAATAATCTGTAAAAATGGATGACCAGATTGGATGAAACACATACATCATAGTATGGCCCATAGAGCACCGACCATCAGCCATGGGGCTGGTGGCGGGGGAGTAGCCAATCCGTTTCCTGTAGCTTTCAACTATGGTAGGGTTGCTATTAAGTATAAAAATGACATATTTACCTTCCTTTAGTGGTCCTTTGGATGCCTGCAAAGTTAAAGCTGGATAGGGATTAGAGGTAATTTCATCACAAGTAATCTCATTGTAGGTAATCTTATTATAGGGCTGTTTGGATGTATGTATTTTCCTGTAAAAGTTTCATAGACGGTAGACAGAAACTTGGTAAAAAGACATGTTTCAGATTATAAGTAGAGTCTTTACAATAAAAAATGCATTATACATGTTAAAACACAATTGTTAGTAAATACTCATGATATGTGGGGCTTATTGTATGTTGTTGATGTTTTCAAATATGAAAATTAACAGATGAGTCGATGGCAGCTCGATGCCATTGAGCAAACTTAAATGCCATTGAAAAAATTTAAATGTGGAAAACCCATGTTTTATGGTTGGAACATTTTGGTGTTTAGTTTGATGACATCAAATATGTTTGATGTCATTGAAAGTCTGTCAAGGCCATCAAAGTGCGTGCCATCGAACGATCATGCAAAGTTGCGCAAGTGCAGGATTTTTTTTCCTATTTCGATTGTGATTCTTATAGAGGTAATATATGGGTGTAATTGGGAATGAGGACTATCTCATGGCTTTCTAATTCATTCCTAAGGGTTTTAAGAGCTTGTGAGGGAAATTCGAGGCTTATTTGAATTGGGTAATCTTTATCTCTTGTAATTTTCTACTTTCATAGTGCATTATTATCGCTTTGTGCATAACAAATTCTTGTAATTTTTCTATAACGGTTTTTCCATATTAAAATTTGGAGTGTTTATGATTGAATTTAATTATGCAATTGGAATATTTTGCTTGATTAATCTCTGTGTGCTTCTGTCGTCTCCTAACAGTATGAAATCTGCACTACTGAAAAGGTCAATCCAACATTTAAATATTACTCTAACAATCACACCAATACAAAGCATGAACCATGAATGAGCCCTAAGGGTTTTAAGCACATCAAGTAATCCACCACTTGCCACACAACAAAAGCACTACTCACAATGGCAAAATTAAGCCTGAGATCACTCATCAGATTCAATCCAACAATTGATTTAAATGACTAGCAAATCAGCAGTACGAAAAATATTTTACCAATTCATTCCATTAGTTTCTTTCAACTTCCCTGTAATGTATGGTTAGATAGCCACACCAATATTTCAAGCACATGTATGGATTGAAAGTAAATTAAAGAAATATAAGGGAAAGCAGAAAATGCAGAGCAGTATCATTGGCATAATTAGCAGGAGGTCAGTGCAGATATTACTGACATTGTATGATTAAAATTTCCGGATAATAGAGTATCACAGATGGCACACATGTATGGATCCAAAATCTTCTTCTAATGAGGGCTCCATTGGAGAAGAAATTTCTCATTTGGATGTTGACTATTGGCTAGACTTGTGTTTTCTAGTTGCTTCCTGTCTTCAATATCTAATGCGGAGAGAAGACACGTCTGCTGAGAAAAGCCATGCACAAGTCTGCTGAGAAAAGGAATGGGGACAAAACAATCCTCTCCTCTGCTACTGTAAAAAGTAAGTTCAAGAGAGAGAAGCGATGCCCTATCTCTAGCCCATGATTTTAATCTTTTGAGGACCCAATCCGTTCAACTTAGAGAATCCTAATATAATGTGATATAGTGTAGCCCATGGAACTTGAGCATGCTAAAGCCATCTCTTCACGTAACACGTGGAATGAAGATGTACGTACGGATGGAATGAAGTTTATGATTTTGATGGTTAAAATCCATTAAATTGAATATCTACACTGTCAGATCTGCCCAGACATCTCAAAATATTCCGGCAACGGTGGGAAGAACTTATAGATCCACTTGGCCTCCGGGGGACTTTGAAGGTCAATCTGACACTTCCATAGGACGAAAAGGGAAAAGAATTGGCTGGTGATCATGCCACTATGGTGCTGTGAGCTCCACCGTAATGTATGTGTTTTATATCCACAGTGTCCATCTGTTTAGCCACCTCATTTTAGAGTATGTGCCAGGAAAATGAAGCAAATCCAAACCTCAAGTAGACCACATTACAGGAAATGGTGGGAATAATGGCACTCACAGCTGAAACCTTCCTGGGGCCATTGCGATGCTTATTTGCTATCCAATCTATTGATAAGGTGCACAGACCTGGACGAAGAGAAAACAAAAACATCAGCTTGATCAAAAACTTTTGTGGCCCCAAGAGAATTTTAATGGAGGAACATTTAATCACCAATGTTTCCTGTCGTGTGGTCGAATTATGCTTTGGATTTTCTTTATTGTTTGGGTCATTCTCCAAAATGAGCTGAAAAAATATATGGATGGTATGGATACAACACAGATGTATCACAGTAGGCCCTGCAAAGCAAAGGGCACTAGGCAATATGCTTCCAAGGAGGATCACACCAATACAATGCATAAGCTAGGGAACATCAAACCATGCGCCATAAGATCACTCGTCACCGCACTTGAGCCCATAATGTCAGTGTTTAAATACAGTGCGTCTACAACTGAGCCATGCGTTGAGACCCACAATCCCACTAATACTAGCTGACAACAGATGACAATGAGCAAGCTTGAGTTGGCCTATTGCTAGCCCTAATTATTCCATAGATCTGATGTTCTAATATATATGCGCTCGAGCTGCTTTTAACGCCCCATGAGGTCAAGCTGTGTGGGCCCCACCGTGATGTGTTTTGAACATATACTCCATTAGTCAGATGCACCATTCCATCGTGGGCCTAGGTCTCAAAAATCAAGTCAATCTGTGACTTGTGTGGGCCACACCACATACAGAAGTGGGGAGGGCCGTGCACCATTAAAAAATTCATAACCATTTTTGAGGGCCCCCACCGAGATGTATTCTGCAAATCCAGCCCATCCATTATGTGTGTCCCACTTGAATGAGGGTTCAGACCAAGTTTCAGGTACATGCAAAACTCAGGTGGGCCCCACCAAGTGGTTTTATATGTTTTAACGGTGTCTTCACATAATTTTAGATGGTATGGCCCACCTGAGTTCCATATACGGCTGATTTTTGGGATATCCCATAATTTAAAGGGTACCCATCAAATTCATGGTGTTGATGGTTGAAACATATCACGGTGGGGCCCACACAGCTCGACCTCATGGGAGCTTATTGCTAGCTAGAGCGCATTATATATATATATATATATATATATATATATATATATATATATATATATATATCTCACCCACTAACTGCCGGTGTACAAATTCTACAATTAGACGGCCAATAAATTGGATTGAAAACCCAAAACAAGGAAACTGATGGCCTGTCTAAATTAACCACACATTTAGGAGGGTGAAGCTACTGTTAGAAAAATGATTTGCTCGGTACACGAAAAATTAAAAAATAAAATAAAATATGAAATTCGTTTCACTAGGTTGAATTGGATAAAATGATACATTGTCCTTAAAGCGTGATTCGCCCCCTTATCAACTGCTAATGGGTTACAGGCAAATTGCTTCCAAGATAAAACAAGTTTGTCTGGATCCGACATGCAGCAATCACGATGGGTCCACCATAGAACAGTTTAACGCAACAGATAGTGCAAAGTACGCCAACTAGCGCCACTACAGCCACGCTGCCCACGCCTTCGTTTATGCCACGCCCGTGCTAGAGCTCGAGGGCGCGGGCGTGCGTGCTCCATCTCCAAAATATCAAAGTAAGAATACTACCCATAAATCTACATATAAACTCCAAAAACTTTTCTACCATTTTCGATATGGGACTAAAAGCACACACCGCACTTTTTAATTTGAAATTCCCAAAAATCATTTTGGTGGAAAAATTCCAAAATTTTAAAATTTTGAATATTTTTCAAAAAGCCACAAATTTCAACCGCTACTCTATCTTGAATCCAACGGCAAAGATAGCTATTGACAATCATGGCCTGAATCCAGTTGCATGCAGCAGTCAAGTCCTCAATCTAGTCAACACTTCATTATCCCATATGAAAAGAAGTCAAAAGTCTATGAAGAAAAAGGGATGCCCTGTCTCTTAGGACACACTGAAAAATAAGTGTAGGGATAAGCAATGCCCCATCTCCTTCTCTTTGAAAAGTATATGCCCCATCACTACCTTATGACTTTTATCACTTAGGACCAATTTACTTTTCTTATATTTTATTTTATTTTAAAAAAGAGCTTGTAGATTGCAAAGTATAAAGGGAGCACAGAGGCTTTATAATGAGCCATTCGGGCAGGGCCAACTACGAAAGGGAGTCAGCCCCCTATCATATGCGAAAGAAAAAGAAAAAAGAAAAAAAGGAGAGAGAATGGGTTAGGCTTCACGGATGTAGCTGTCACAGGAGGATGTGACCCCTGGTGTGACCCCTGGTGGAAGGCGGGAGGGGACTGAACATATGTGAAAGTTTCATTGGCCTGGTTCGTCTTGCCCAAGCAGGCCAGCCCGTTAGCCACGGCGTTGGCTTCCCTTAGGGTATGGGAGATACGAAATTCCATGGAGTTTGTGAATGCAGGAAAGGCAAAGTGAGGAGACATAAATGGCATGGATTCTCCCATATACAGAGATGATCGACTTCTCGTCTGTTGATGATTTGATTTTATTTTTTTAATTTTTTTTTGATAAACCGTCTCTACTTATAGTCTTAAACTATTTCTCAAAAAACAAACCCTGTTATTTACATATGCAGACCTGCCACCACACCTTTCAACTAAAGTTATAACATTACTATTAACTAAGAAAATGACATCTGGCTTCTAAAAAAAAAAAAGTAAGAAAATGACAAATTTGTCTTCCTTTAGTGGTCCTTTGAATGCCTGTAGAGTCTTTAAGCTGTAAATGCATTATACATGTATTTGGATATATGTATTTTTCTGGAAAGGCTTTACAAGTTGTAAACATATTACAGCTTTTAGATGGCATCTTATACCCGATAAAAAACCATGTTTTATATTTCACGTGAAGTCTTTATAGCTAAAAATGCATTATACATGTTATAAAGCAGAGGTTAATATACACTCATGATATGTATATGATATATCAAATCAATCCATCATGTGCTTCCCTTAATGCTCTCCTGTGACCCTAAAAAACAATTTGTCCATTATTAAATGGACCATATGAGGGAAGTATGAGGCATCCATCATTAAAAACTTTTAGATTGCATTTGGCGCCCACTATGATGGATCACTTAAAAGCCATATAGAATAACACGTAAACCGATTACACCTTAAAAATAAGTCCAGGACAAAACCAATGCCCTATCTCCTTTTGTTTGAAAAGTATGCCCCATCTCCACCCTATGGGTTTAATCTTTTAGGAATAATCCACTAAACTCCAACAATCCTAAGATAATATGGTATAGTCTGTGGAGCAATTGATGTCATCTAAAATGTTTTCCTTGCTTTGGATGGTAAAATGGTTCAAATATAGAATCTGCACCACTAGAAAGGGTAGGAAGATACAAAGAATTTCTGAATCACCATCAGCTGCTATGGAATATGCACCACTCAAAAGGTCAATCCAACATTTCAATATTACACCAACAATCACACTAATACAGAGCATGAACCATGAATGAGCCCTAAACGTTTTAAGCATTTCAAGCAATCCACCACTTGCCATGCAAAGAAAAGTACTATTCACAATGGCAAAATTAGCCTTGCGGTCACTCATGAGAATCAGTCCAACAATTGGTTTAAATGACTAGCAATAAGCAAGTATGAAAAATATTCAACAAATTCATTTCATTAGTTTCTTTCAACTTCCATGGATTATATGGTTAGATAGCCACATCAATAAATCAAGCACATGTATGGATTAAAAGTAAATTAGGGAAATATAAGGGAAAGCGAGAAAATGCACTGGAATGATCCTGACATAATTAGCAGGAGGTTGGTGCAGATATTACTTGGGATTTTATGATTAAAATTTCCTGATAATAGAGTATTACAGATGGCACACATGTATGGATCTAAAACCTTCTTCTAATGAGGGCCCCATTGGAGAAATTTTTTTCTCATTTGAATGTTGACTATTAGCTAATCGTGTTTTATGATTGCTCCTGTCTTCATCCCATGTGGAAAGAAGGACAAGTCTACTGAGAAAAGCGACATGGACAAAATAATGCCGTGTATCCTCTGCCATGGTGAAAAGTTCAAGAGAAAGAAGCGATGCCCTGTCTCCACCCCATGAATTTAATCTTTTGAGGACCAATCCGCTCAACACTCAGAATCCTAAGATGATATGATATGGTGTAGCCCATGGAACCTGAGCATGCTTAAAGCCATCTCTTCACACGACACTTTGAATGAAGATGTATGCGACTAGCTCATGTTTATGATTTTTATTCTTAAAATCCGTTAAATTGAATATCTACACCGTCAGATCTGCTCAAACATCTTAAAATATTCCGTTAATGATAGGAAGAACTTCTTGATCCACCGATTACTTTTGCCTCGGGGTGACTTTGAAGGTCAATCTGACAGTTCCATACGACAATAAGGGAAAAGGACTAGGCTGGTGATCATGCCACCATGGTGCTGTGAGCCCCACCTTAATGTATGTGTTTTATATCCACACGGGCCATCTATTTTGGCACCTCATTTTAGAGTACGTTCTCAAAAATTAAGTACATTCAAAGCTCAAGTGGACCACACTCCAGGAAACGGTGGGGATAATGACGCACTCAACTGAAACCTTCCTGAGGCTACTGTGATGCTTATTTGCCATCCGACCTTTTGATTAGGTTGCACAATGATCAGAAACTTTTATGGCCCCAAGAAATTTTTATTGGTGGAACATTTAATCACCAATGTTTCCTATGGTGTGGTTGAATTAAGCTTTGGTTTTGCTTCAATTTTGAGGTTACTATCTAAAATGAGCTGAAAAAATAGATGGATGGTATGGATACAACAATATATCACAGGAGGGCCCAATAGAGCCAGGGGCACTAGGCAATCTGCTTCCAACGAGGATCACACCAATATAACGATAAGCCAGGAACATCATACCATGCACCATAAGATCCATTGCAAAAGACCAAAATTAGCCTATAGATCACTCATCACCGCACCAAGTTTCCATCCAACTAGTGGTATACGATTTCTTTTGACACACCGCCACATGAGCACTTGAAAACTAGTGGTATGCCAATTTTTTTCACACACCCTCACATGAGCACTTGAACTTATGACGTCAGTGTTGAAATGCAACATGTATACAACTAAGCCAACCATCCCACTACTAATCCGAATAGGCAAGGGGCCCTGATCTCTCAGGCGACGCCTTACCATCTAGGGCATAAATCAATCTGGCCTTCTCAACTACAGGAGCAAACATGAACAACTCTAAAGTCTATCATTACAGTTATAGTTTGTATTGAATGAACATCGTTATAAGTTATCAGGTTTTGTGGGTCACATAAAGATAATGTTAGAAAGAAGTTAACATCTTCCCATATAAATAGAGTGCTATAAAGAAAATGAATAGATTGAATCTAAGTTCCAATTAGGCACAATAACCAATCACGTCAACACTACTTCCTCATAATTGAATACTACGTAACTTCTTTTTTATTCAAATTTCGTATAGTCATTAATCCAATGACAAGGGTAATTTAGTCCAAAAATATTTTCAAAACTTATCGGATGACTACTCTAAGAATATTTGAAACACCCCTTCTTTTTTCGAGATTAACACAGCACCTGTCCGATCAAAATCCTCCCAATTAAAGTGGATGTTTGCACCGGTCTCTCATGCATGCATGTGGGACTGCATGTTTCCTCTTTATGAAACTAACCAACCTATTACTCAATGGTTGGATCAGCCAAATTTTTAGGGCATCTAACTTTCAATGTAGGGAGACCCTGCTGGACAGGTTTAAGGCCACACAGATAAGACATTGGGCTGCATGCATAAGCCTCATCATATAAGCTTATTCTACAAAGTAGTGATCTTATTATTTGCATTGTATTATTAAAATTTCCTGGTGATAGAGTATTACACATGCCACACATATATGGATCGAAAATCTTCCTAATGATCAGGGCCATTGGAGAAGAATTTTCTCATTTGGATGTTGAACACTAGCTTTTTCTAGTTGCTCCTCGTCTTCATTGGGCTTGTTTGGAATGTGCGAATAGGTAGTATTACATTGCATTTGGTTCTATGTAAATTCCATCCCTTACAAATGATATAATTAATTAATCCAAGTATTATATCATCCAATCCCAATAGGAGATAAGGAAAAAAAAATTTAATATAAATTTTGAAATTTAATATATATGTGGACCTACATTGATGCGTTAATTTGTTTTACCCATGCCATCTACTCATGTGTGTTAATATATATATAGCCCCACGGAGAAACTGGTTTGGTACTCGGTTTTTTTTCTGTTGTGCGGTTGGAATCGATACAACGACTCGATCCAAACCGATCAACTTTGACCCCAAGTGTTAAAATAAGCACATACATCCAATATGAACATGTATGACCAGATTTTAAGAAGATCGATTGCTTACTTAGCCACTTGCTGAATTTTATGATGATCAGGCGATAATTGGAGGGTGGGGTTCTTCCTCTGAAGATGGGTTACTTTGTGACTTCCACAAAAAAGGACTTTCAGAATACCAATGCAAATCAAACAAAAAGAAAAAAACTCACAATCGATCAATAGGAGCAACTGCAAGAAACACATTTATTGAAAGAACCGCTTGATATTGGATAAAGAACAGATCTAGCATATGAGCGTAGACTTGGATTACAACTAAAGATTATGACTAAGACTTATCACTACTCCTAAAAGATAAATTGATATATTTAACTAATTTATTTGCTGTTTGTTAGTTTGGTTGTTATTGTAGTACTTGCATTCCTCTACTATTTATAAATTTCTGATGTACCTTATTCCTCCAGATCATTCTTCATGATTTTAATGATTATAGCAGTCCAAAAGCCTTTTTAGATCATTCTCTTTTCTCGATTCTTCTTTTAGTACGTTTCTCTTCATAACGTTTGCCCTTCTGTCGGCCAAGAATTTGTTACCCTTGGTCGACTTTTATATATTGAAGAGCTCGAACACATTTCTTATAGATCGATCACAACACTCCGTTGACCATCCACTAATGTGTAGAACTAGATTTATGCGAGTTATAATCTTGCAAAAAGCGCTCCAAGTATCATGAACATCTTTTTATCCACTTCCTATTCCTCATACAATGCCACATGTCGCTTTCCTATTGGCCTTCTCATAACGCTTAGAAATAGGGTACAACATTGCCTCCCATGTCGCTTCACCTTTGGGGAAAAGGTGACAGCGACGTTGTTCTATTGCCCTATATCATAAATGCAATCGGTCGTTAATCCACAGTTGTTTCCTATTGATTCTATTTGACTAAGGCCGTATTAAGAGATATCCTTTATCTCACTCTTCTAGGCTGTCCATGTGACACGTCACATAAAATTGTACCATACAAGAAGTCATGGTTACCCTTTCATTATGTGCACGTATCACGGCCGATACATAAGCAATCTTAAGTCTGTGCTTCTCTTCCTTCACTCTTTACTTTTTCTCTGATGCATCAAACTCCGCTTCCCAATTTCATTTCCTAAATCCGTTATGTCTACATCTTCCTCTTCTTATGTTCCTGCTTTTCATGTGGAACCCTTTATCAAAGACCTTGATGTCCTATCGTCCGAAGTGATTAATGATCTCCTATTAAATACTCCGATCGAACTAGACACTGTGTTGTTGATGCTTGGCTTGCCTTTCATCCTGCAGTCACCTATGAAAAACTTTGTGAAACCGAACTCATCTTTCCAAAGTGTCGTGATGAAGTTTTTCTCGTCCAATTTGACAATCTTCCAGACCTCTCCAACACATTCAAGTCTCCACGAGCATGGCTGAAATCGATGAATGGGCCAAATGGTTCGCTTGTGTTGAAGAAAAACATGGAGACACATAAAAACAACCAGGAATTTATGAATGCATCAAACTTTCCCTGCACGAATATCCAGCCAGTTTCTTCCTCCTTGTTGCAATATCAGCTTTCTGGAGTGGGTCGACTAATACATTCCATTTTGAATACAGTCTCATGGGTCTATCTATCATGGATGTATTTGCATTCACTCACCTTCTGCCCATTGGGTATCCTATTTATCTAGGCCTTTGAAAAATCCGCATCCCTTCACTCTCATAGACAAGACCAGTAAGGCATATTCTACCTACCTTCATGACTTTTCAACATAAATCTCGGGATGAAGCTGATGAACAAGAACACATGGCTTTTCTTCTGATGTGGATTTGTTGATTCATGTTATGTGTGAGTGCTCTGGAAATCACTAAGGAATACGTTCATCTGTATGAGGCGCTTGCTCAAGGATGCCAGCTTGCCCTTTACCCTTTCTTGCTCGACCACATTTATCATAACATGTATGAAGCAATTACAAAGGGATTTTACTACACTAGTGGGCCTTTATGGATTTTCTAGATATGGTTTTACAAATATTTTGAAGGAAAGTTCATTAAATCTGTTCCAATAGAGATAAATTTTACTTCATTCGGCTACCGCAACATCCTTTGCCCCAAGATTAACTTAAAGAAAAAAAAAAAAAAATGAATGCATGAACTTCTTCCTTTCTTTCACTCGCAATAAGTCCAATCATACTTTCTGCCCCTTCAAGGATAAAGAGTTTGGTCGACATGGTTCACTGAAGAATATGAGTTGACCGACAATAAGATGGTAAGCCTTAGGGATGTGGCTTGGAAAATGTAAAGACTTACCATATGGAAACACTATATACACAAGTGTTAATGGCAAGGTCAGCATTGAACAATACTATCCTAATCTACTTATTGTCCCAATCTACTTGCTTGCCAGTTTGGTTTGCCTTAAGGTATTCCTTTTCCTTTTATTGATCAGACTTGCAACCAAGCTTCGACACATCGACTAGTCGTAGACTCAGTCATCACCCTCCAAACTCTCCACAGAGGATTTGAGTCCATCGGTTCTTCTTTCACACTCCCTCTATTCACCAATCATCCATAACAGCTAGAATCATTCTACTCATGGTGGAAGAATTATTATGGGACTTTGATCAGCAGGTCTCATGAATTAAGAATCGGTCGGCTTTCTTCTTTATTAAAGGTAGAGAAACCTATGGCTGAGAAAAAGAAAACAAATAAAGAAAGTACCAAGAAGTCGACTAGTCTTCAGTCGGCTGTGTCTCCTGTCCAAAGAAAGACACGATCAAGGAAAGCGACCTCGACTGCATCGACTGTCCTATCTCCAACACCAATAAAGATAGTCGAGCTTTTTTTTTTTTCTTTCTTTAATTAAAACGGTCGAGCCAACTTAATCTGAATTGAAGTGTCAGAAGACCACAATGGTAGGTCTAGCTAAGATGGTTCCAACTACTACTTCAATCCAGCGCTGACAGTTCCATCAACCATTTTGAAGATCTTTGAACTTGAACCTCTTGCAGCACCTCGCCTTGCTTTGCTTACAACATCTGGTCGATCTGCTCTAGGTATTTCCTCTTCATCCAAAACTATTGCAGACTTTGAGAAATATTATAATACCAAATTATGGCTGGGTATTCCACCTACTAAGTATTCTTAGAAGATGGAAGAGGCACATAAGAGACATAAAGATGCTCACTTCAACATGGCCTTTAATGAATGGTAACGTGAAAAGGAAAGATTAAACGATACAAATCTTTTTTTTTTTTTTACTGATATCTTTGGCCATCTCGTCTTAATCCTCCTCCTTTTCCTTGTTCCAACTGAGCTTTGGCTTTGGTTGTTGATCCTACCAAAATTTCACCAACGGTCAACCGATTTACCTCTGTTGCTATTCGGTTAGATCTAGGTGGATGTGATTATAACATTACGCTCTTTTCTTTTGTAATTATTATGTAATTCCCTTTACTCACTCTCTCCTTTTATTTTTCATAGTAAGTAGGGAACTCTGGCCTATGAGAAGTCAATTGTTGTATCAGCTCCTCAGGACGATGTGTCTATTATAGACATTTCGATCAATGCTGCTAAGTCCCTTGTAGAAAAACTTGAGGTTTCCAATTTAGAAAGGACTATGAGCGATATTCGTTGATTAACAGATCATATAGAAGGTTAAGATTCAAAGGAGGTAATAATATCTCGGTCATGGAAGATAAACTAAGATTACTGAAGGAAAAATAAAAATTCTTGATCAAGCGCAGACAGAGTCAGAAGGCTGAAATCAATCAATTGGGTGCCTTCATGCAAGAACACACTCCATTGATCGGTGAGATTACATGTTTAGAAGTCAAAACTAAAGCTACTCTCCATCGGCAAGAAGTCAAGCGATCGAAGCTTTAAGAAGCAATTACATCTTTCTTGTCGTTTGATTGCTGATTGCTTTATACTTGTCCGCTATCAGTCTTATAAATTTTTTATCTTCAATACAATTGACTAGAAAACTTACTTCTCATATGTATTATTTTGTTTATTGTCCTTAGATTTTTTTTGCATAACTGTATTAATGACAACCTATTCATGAGAAGTCATGCACCCATTTGTTTTCTTTCCTTAGGAGACGTTTCATGTAATTAATGAGGAACTTCAACCAGCATGACACCTCGTCTTCGGGCATGATTGTTCATCTTGAATGCCTATTTAAAGGAATCATTGATGCTTGTTCCTCTACGCACCCAAATTTCTTTTCTTCTTTTCTTCATATCTTCAATCATTCTTTCTTTTTCTAATGGTTGTCACATCCACGCTTGTTGTCGATCAGGCTCAGTGTTTATTAGGAAAGTCCTCGCTATGGATATGGAAACTTTCGCTCATTTCACTCTTCAATATGACATTTATCCTTTCGTTCGAGACCTTTGATTTACTATCATGGATAATTGTAAGACCCATATCCTAGTTCGTACTGTTTCGATGAATCCTCAATCCTTTCCGTCGGAGTCCGGCAATCCGCGATTGATAATCGATGTTGCGCACGACCGTAATTCATATCCTATAGACTCGAGTTAGTTTAATCCGAGACCTGTATCATTGCGACCGCACCATTGCCGCGACTCACGCACCGATCTGATACCCTGACCAGAAGATGTGAACCGGCGTTTATTTTGAAGAAACGCCGCGCTTTCTCAATCCCGAGAGAATCTCTACACAATGTCAAATCAATCTCATCAATTAATCAATCACATCAATCAATCAATCACTTCAATGTCAAGTTCAAGCAACCCATGCTTTCTCTCTCCAAAGTCAACTCTTTCTCACCCACTCTCTTACACACCCATACCTAGTCAAGTACCACATCCATCACCTCACATCACTCACTCACATCTCCTTACAACTCTCTCTCTCTCCCTCTCATTTCCCAACATATTCCAAAGCCAAGCAAGAGCACCCCCACGTCCAAGCTCCTAAGTGAGAGAAGAGAGAGTTTGTGTGGCCCACTATCCCTTCCTAAATCCATCATCCTAGCCATCCATTTCCCATCTGCACCATCAAAGAGGAGCACAAGGAGGGTGGCGTTCCAACGAACCGAAGAGATCAACCGGTGGGTGCCTTATAGGATAAGTTTTTCATGTTTTTATGATGGGCCAAGTGGGGCGTACCGATCAGTGGTGTGGATCTCACTTAGGACCCTAAAATGTGGCCGATGGCCCACTTTGATTATTTTTTTTTTTTTATGTATGATTGGATGCAAGGGAGGGCCCATAGTGTCGGGGTCCCTCCATCACACACGTGTCCCCCCTTTTTCTCCTTCTCTCTCTCTCTCTTTTAATTTTTCTCCTTTCATATGATTATATGGCCATGTGGCCCACTCGGATGGACCCCACCATGAAGCATGTATTAGATCCAATCCATTTGTAGGTGGGGCCCATGCTATGGGTGTGTATTTCCACACCATCCATCATTTGGTGGCCCACTTGAGAAGGGCCCACCTTGAGTATGTATATGCCAAACTGTCCAGCATCCAGGGGCGCTGGACGTGTATGGAAAACATAAATATTGGCTTGGTTCACCAAGCTAAGGGGAGGATTACTTGTATAGGCCCCACCTTAATGAGTGTTCTTGATCCAAGCCATCCACCCCTTTTCCTAACTCGTTTTAGGCGTTGATCCAAAAGATGAGGTTAATCCGAGATTCAGGCGGGCCATAGCTTAGAAAACTATGATTAGTACCATTGAAAAGTCACCTGATACTTCGGTACGCCGAAATATATCGAATATTGAGCTTGATAGGTTGGTCTTGAGAAATAAAAACCAATGGCAGTGGTGGATTTTGTTGACGTGGGCCCCACACGCGAAAAACTGTGAAAATACACGTTTTCAAATTAAAAAAAATATATATACAACAGGCGGCCGCTGCCGGCTTCTTTGTCGTCGAAAAACGGCAGCGCTGCGCTGCGCTAGCAAGCGTGAACGAGTAGGACCCACGGGTCCCCTGTTGTGGCCCCACCATGGTGTATATTTTGTATCCACATCAGCCATGAGGTGGACCACCCCCTGAGGTGGGTCCCCTCCAAATTTCAGGCCCATCCATGACTCAGGTGGCCCACATTATAAGAAACAGTGTGAATTGAAATCTACCATTGAAACCCTTTCTGGGTCCACAGAAGTTTCAGATCAAGCCAAAATTTGTTCTCCCGCATCATCCTGGTCCGTGTGACCTTATCAACGGGTCGGATGGCGTATAAACATAATGGTGGGCCCCACATGGGACCCACAGTGATGTATGTGTTGCATGCCCACCGTCCAGACGGACGGTGGGGCCTACCTTGATGTATGTGTTTGTCCGCACCATCCACCCTGGACAGTAGGACCCCGGTGTGTGTGAGTGTGTGCATGTGTGAGTGCATGCATGTGTATGCGTGTGTGAGTGCACGTGTGTGTGCGGGTGTGTGCTTGTGTGGGGTTGTGTGTGTGTGTATATATATATATACATATTGTATATTATATACATATATATATATATATATAGTGTGTATATATATATTATATTTTATATAATATACCTGTTAGTGGGCCTCTATGGGCCCCACCATGATGCATGTGTTTCATCTAAGTCGTTCAACCATTTGGCCGTTGTTGAGGCCCACCTGGATGTGTATTTATGGCCATTGTTGAGGCCCACTTTGATGTGTACTTGTGGCTGTTGTTGAGGCCCACCTTGATGTGTATCTATGGCCGTTGTTGAGGCCCACCTGGATGAGTACTTGTGACCGTTGTTGAGGCCCACCTGGATGAGTACTTGTGACCGTTGTTGAGGCCCACCTGGATGTGTATTTATGACCGTTGTTGAGGCCCACCTGGATGTGTATTTATGGCCGTTGTTGAGGCCCAACTGGATGTGTATTTGTGGTCATTGTTGAGGCCCATCTTGATGTATATATGACAAATGTGTTTAGGCCCATTCAATGTATTTGTGGCCCATGTTACGAGGCCCATTGTGATGTTTTCAAAGGCCCATGGGTTATGGCCCATTGCAATGTACATAAGGCCCATTGATGTGGCCCACTTGATTCATGAAAGGCCCATATGAGGCAGGCCATTTGATGTATTTGAGGACTTTGGATCGAGGCCCAATGAGATGAATATAGGTCCATTGCAATGTGTGATTCTCCATGGTTTGTGTAATGATATTTATGGCGGACCGTGCCTTGGGAGCAATGTTGGTTTGACGTCCACATTGTAAGTACAATGTTGGTTAAATGTCCGCATTGTGACTCTCCTTAGGGCCCATTGATAGGCCCGCACTTGTTGTATGTAAGCCGTCTATGCCCATCTGCGTTGTAAAGATAGTTTATTACTTCATAACATGCCTAGTATAATCTCATCATTCATGATCATACGCATCATATGCATGCTTGAGATGAGGGGTGACTGATCATAGCATATGCCTTCGGCAGATCACATTTCCCCGATAGGCGGAGTTGCCCCGTGTGACGCCCGGTCCACTTCTTCATGTGGGCGGGCACACGTGGGGGGCACATGTGGGCGGGCCCCAGTGCGGCGCCCGGTGCTACTGCGTGTGGGCGCATGCTTTACTTGGCGAGCCATCGTTGCATTGACTCAGAATAGCGTAACTTGTCCCACATCGAAGAGTTGTCCGGAGTTGTGGTGGTTATATGTTGCGTTCCTCCCTTAACGAATATGACGCGTTTTAAAGCCGTGAGCTTCGAAAGTCATGTGCTGTGAGTGGGCCTTACACCCTGCATGAGCGCATGGTTTACGCAGGACTGTTGCATGAATGGTAGTGTGACTCATGCACTTGCATTATGTGATTGTAGTTACTGTATGCCCTAGTGACAACTGGGCCATAGCCTCCATAGACACATCGTGGGTAGCTGGATTGGATACCAAAAATGTTTGGTTCTAGCATATGGGCGCCATAGATGTCCCTGAGTGAAAATCTCTAAACCCAATGGTACCAGAGGATGACTCCAACGTCGAGACCGAGTGGATGTACGAGTGCATGAGGGCCGAATACCAGGAGGCCGCGTCTCCCACTATGTCGTGGTCGGTTGGAAAGGGGTGTGACCTTATCCGCCTGAGTGAGGGGGCAATTTCTAGGTTGAGTTTGACCAGCTTGAGGAATCAGTCCGCTATCGACGAGTCGGGCCTGATATTGGCAGGCGGATAGTGAGGTCTCTTTCGCTCTTCCAGTTGTGCGTCCGGATAGGGACTGCAAGCTGGTGTAGAGTGTACTAGACCCCGGTGATTATCCAGACTGAGAACCATACTGATTGACGCTCTAGTGAGGAGCTGTATTGATATGAGGGTTGACATGCTTGAGCTGCATTATGCATCGCATGGCCGTGATATGGCCGATTGCACTCATATCTTGTACTGCATAGCCTTGGTACGGCTGGTTGCATTTATGTACTCATCAGCACGATTCCGCATTACTTTGACCCTGCATTCTGAGCATGCTCATATTACGCACACACTTTATATTGTGCACACAATTACACCACCCTCTAAGCTTTCCATAAGCTTATGCACGATTGATGCGTGCAGGTGATGCTAGGACGCAACTGTAAACTCACCGCAGTTGGAGTGTGCAGCCGAGTTTCTGGAGTTTTTTTGTTATTTGCACTATCTTGTATGTCCTTTTATACACCTTGTGCTCAAAGCTTTTGATCATAGTGGATTTTGTGGTGGTGTTATTGTGGTTATTGTTTGTGGGTTATGCTTGTGGTTATGCTCCATTACAAAAAAATATATATATATACTGAAAATCCTCCTTGTAGGATCCCAGGATCGGAACCTGGTATATGGGTACCGGGATCCGAGAATGGGGTATTATGGAGGCTGTCGACGCTGGATTCGGCGATCGAAAATTTTGTGAGCCCAGTCTCGGAGTTTGGGGCATGACAAAAGTTGGTATTAGAGCATAACTTGGGAATAACCAATAACAGCATCACATGTTTACTATGTGTTTAAGGCGATTAGGTTCTGAGTGCGAAACCTTCCGATTGACTTCCTTAACGTACGATTCTCAAGGTTGATCAGTGTCCTTATCCCTTCTATAGGACATGCCGCTCAGGAGACGATTAACTCCCGCTCCACCACCTGAGGCTCCCGCTCCACCACCCGAAGCTCCAGCTTTACCACCCGCGCCTCCCGTTCCACCCCCAGAGATCTCTGCTCCCCTGCCTGAGGATGACGTTCCTCCACCTGATGCAAGTGCGGATCCGACCGTGCCTGTTAGCGCCTCTCGATTCGGCGGATGTTACAGGTTGTGATGGTAGACTTCGGGGCGGGGCGTACGCCCGCTTGTTTCACCAGAGCGGTGCGAGAGAGAACGCGCAGAGTGCTCCTCTTCGTGAGTTCAGACGGCTTGATCCTCCGCGTTTCCAGGGCGAGCCAGATCCGACTGCAGTAGAGAGATAGCACTCCGATGTGGAGAAGATCTTCGATACTATGTCATGCACGACCCAGCATCGAGTTCGGTTAGCGGTATTCCTTTTCCAGGGTGAGGTCGAGCATTGGTGGACCTCCGTTACCCGTGTTGCAGGACCTGATTACGTTTGGACATGGGATGACTTTATCGATAGATTCGAGGAGCAGTACTTCCCTGACCACATTTGACGTCAGAGAGCACTGGAGTTTGAGACTCTGGTGCAGGGGGACATGACCGTGGCGTAATACGTGGCCCGTTTTGTGTCGCTATCGAGGTTTGCGCCATATATGGTTAATGATGAGGGGCGAAAGGCCCGTCGTTTCGAGAACGGCGTACGTTACGGTCTTCGAGGCCGTGTTATTAGACATGAGCTTCTGACTTTTCAAGCAGTTGTGCGGAGGGCTCGAATTTATGAGACTGAGTGGGCCGGCACACAGGCCGACTGAGATCAGAGGAGGGGTCAGAAGAGGCAAGCCCCCTCCAGTAGCTCCCAGCAGCACCGACGACCGCAGAGATACAGGAGCCACCCATCCGCCGGAGCACCAGTAGCACCGACGACACCCCCAGCGGCACCACCTCAGAGACAGCTTCCTGACACTTTCTATTGATGCGGTGGGATAGGACACTGTAGGTGAGAGTGTCCCCGACCTCAGCAGCAGCAGCCGAGAGTACCACAGCAGCTTTCGCAACAGCAGCGACAACAGATTCCACCACCGAGGCCCCCTCAACAGTAGCACCAGCCTCCAGGACCTCCCCCGCAGCAGCAGAGGCCTCAGAGGGGACCTGCACCTCCCCAGCAGGCCCAGGGCAGATTTTATGCCGTTCAGCAGGACCCTCAGTCATCAGGAGCAGTCGTCGATGATTCGTGTGACTTAGCCCCTACACCGTCTTGCTAGATTGCTCCTAAATGATACGCCTTAGGAGTTAGAGCTTGAAATTTGTAGGCGTTATCCCAATCCCTTAGATGTTTGATTATGATGATATGCTACGTTTTGATTATATATGATGTTATGTTTCCTATTTCTCTTATGAGTTATACTTAGCTGTGATGGTAGTGCAAATTTTGAGGATGAAATTTTTATTAGGTGGGGAGAGCTGTAAGACCCGTATCCTAGTTCGTACTGTTCCGATGAATCCTCGATCCTTTCTATCGAAGTCCGGTAATCCGCAATTGATAATCGATGTTGCGCACGACCGTAATTCATATCCTGTAGACTCGAGTCGGTTTAATCCGAGACCTGTATCATTGCGACCGCACCATCGCCGCGGTCCAATGCCGCGACTCACGCACAGATCTGATACCCTGACCGGAAGATGTGAGCTAGCGTTTATTTCAAAGAAACGCTGCGCTTTCTCAATCCCGAGAGAATCTCTACACAATGTCAAATCAATCACATCAATCAATCAATCACATCAATCAATCAATCACTTCAATGTCAAGTACAAGCAACCCATGCTTTCTCTCTCCAAAGTCAACTCTTTCTCACCCTCTCTCTTACACACCCATACCTAGTCAAGTACCACATCCATCACCTCACATCACTCACTCACATCTACTTACAACTCTCTCTCTCCCTCTCATTTCCCAACACATTCCAAAGCCAAGCAAGAGCACCCCCACGTCCAAGCTCCTAAGTGAGAGAAGAGAGAGTTTGTGTGGCCCACTATCCCTTCCCAAATCCATCATCCTAGCCATCCATTTCCCATCTCCACCATCAAAGAGGAGCACAAGGAGGGTGACGTTCCAACGGACCGAAGAGATCAACCGGTGGGTGCCTTGTAGGATAGGTTTTTCATGTTTTTATGATGGGCCAAGTGGGGCCTACCGATCAGTGGTGTGGATCTCACTTAGGACCCTAAAATGTGGCCGATGGCCCACTTTGATTAATTTTTTATGTATGATTGGATGCAAGGGAGGGCCCATAGTGTCCGGGTCCCTCCATCACACGCGTGTCCCGCCTTTTTCTCCTTCTCTCTCTTTCTTTTAATTTTTTTCCTTTCATATGATTATATGGCCATGTGGCCCACTCGGATGGACCCCACCATGAAGCATGTATTAGATCCAATCCATTTGTAGGTGGGGCCCATGCTATGGGTGTGCATGTTCCACACCATCCATCATTTGGTGGCCCACTTGAGAAGGGCCCACCTTGAGTATGTATATGCCAAACCGTTCAGCGTCTAGGGGCGCTGGACGTGTATGGAAAACACAAATATTGGCTTGGTTCACGAAGCTAAGGGGAGCATGACTTGTATAGGCCCCACCTTAATGAGTGTTCTTGATCCAAGCCATCCACCCCTTTCCTAACTCGTTTTAGGCGTTGATCCAAAAGATGAGGTTAATCCGAGATTCAGGCGGGCCATAGCTTAGAAAACTATGATTAGTACAATTGAAAAGTCACCTGATACTTCGGTATGCCGAAATATATCGAATATTGGGCTTGATAGGTTGGTCTTAAGAAATAAAAACCAATGGCAGTGGTGGATTTTGTTGATGTGGGCCCCACACGCGAAAAACCGCGAAAATACACGTTTTCAAATTAAAAAAATATATATACAATAGCAGCCTTCTTTGTTGTTGTCGAGGAAGCGCCGCTGCGCGCTGCGTGTGCAGCGTGCGTGAACGAGCAGGACCCACTGGTACCCTGTTGTGGGCCCCACCATGGTGTATATTTTGTATCCACATCGGCCATGAGGTGGACCACCCCCTGAGGTGGGTCCCCTCCAAATTTCAGGCCCATCCATGACTCAGGTGGCCCACATTATAGGAAACAGTGTGAATTGAAATCTACCATTGAAACCCTTTCTGGGTCCACCGAAGTTTCAGATCAAGCCGAAATTTGTTCTCCCCCTTCATCCTGGTCCGTGTGACCTTATCAACGGGTCGGATGGCGTATAAACATAATGGTGGCCCCACATGGGACCCACAGTGATGTATGTGTTGCATGCCCACCGTCCAGACGGACGGTGGGGCCTACCTTGATGTATGTGTTCGTCCGCACCATCCACCCTGGACGGTGGGACCCCGGTGTGCGTGAGTGTGTGCATGTGTGAGTGCATGCGTGTGTATGCGTGTGTGAGAGCACGTGTGTGTGCAGGTGTGTGCTTGTGTGTGTGTATATATATATACATATTGTATATTATATATATATATACTTGTTAATGGGCCTCTATGGCCCCACCATGATGCATGTGTTGCATCCAAGTCGTTCAACCATTTGGCCGTTGTTGAGGCCCACCTGGATGTGTATTTATGGCCATTGTTGAGGCCCACTTTGATGTGTACTCGTGGCTATTGTTGAGGCCTACCTTGATGTGTATCTATGGCCGTTGTTGAGGCCCACCTGGATGAGTACTTGTGACCGTTGTTGAGGCCCACCTGGATGTGTATTTATGGCCGTTGTTGAGGCCCACCTGGATGTGTATTTGTGGTCATTGTTGAGGCCCACCTTGATGTATATATGGCCCATGTGTTTAGGCCCATTCAATGTATTTGTGGCCCATGTTACGAGGCCCATTGTGATGTTTTCAAAGGCCCATGGGTTATGGCCCATTGCAATGTACATAAGGCCCATTGATGCGGCCCACTCGATTCATGAAAGGCCCATATGAGGCAGCCCATTTGATGTATTTGAAGACTTTGGATCGAGGCCCAATGAGATGAATATAGGTCCATTGCAATGTGTGATTCCCCATGGTTTGTGTAATGATATTTATGGCGGACCGTGCCTTAGGAGCAATGTTGGTTTGACATCCACATTATAAGTACAATGTTGGTTAAATGTCCGCATTATGACTCTCCTTAGGGCCCATTGATAGGCCCGCACTTGTTGTGTGTAAACCGTCTATGCCCATCTGCGTTGTAAAGGTAGTTCATTACTTTATAACATGCCTAGTATAATCTCATCATTCATGATCATACGCATCATATGCATGCTTGAGATGAGGGGTGACTGATCATAGCACATGCCTTCGGGCAGACTGTTACGGGTTCCCTGATAGGCGGAGTTGCCCTGCATAAGCGCATGGTTTACGCAGGACTATTGCATGACTGGTAGTGTGACTCATGCACTTGCATTTTGTGATTGTAGTTACTGTATGCCCTAGCGACACCAGGGCTATAGCCTCCACAGACACATCGTGGGTGGCTGGATTGGATACCGGAAATATTTGGTTCTAGCATATAGGCGTCATAGATGTCCCTGGGTGAAAATCCCTAAACCCAATGGTACCAGAGGATGACTCCAATGTCGAGACCGAGTGGATGTACGAGCGCATGAGGGACGAATACCAGGAGGCCGCGTCTCCCACTGTGTCATGGTCGGTTGGAAAGAGGTGTGACCTTACCCGCCTGAGTGAGGGGGCAATTTCTAGGTTGAGTTTGACCAGCTTGAGGAATCGGTCCGCTATCGACGAGCCGGGCCCGATATTGGCAGGCGGATAGTGAGGTCTCTTTCGCTCTTCCATTTGTGCGTCCGGATAGGGACGGTAAGCTGGTGTAGAGTGTACTAGACCCTGGTGATTATCCATACTGAGAACCATACTGATTGACGCTCTAGTGAGGAGCTGTATTGATATGAGAGTTGACATACTTGAGCTGCATTATGCATCGCATGGCCGTGATATGGCCGATTGCACTCATATCTTGTACTGCATAGCCTTGGTATAGTTGGTTGCATTTATGTACTCATCAGCACGATTCCGCATTACTTTGACCCTGCATTTTGAGCACGCTCATATTGTGCACACACTTACACCACCCTCTAAGCTTTCCATAAGCTTATGCATGATTGATGTGTGCAGGTGACGCCAGGACGCAGCCGTAGACTCGCCGCAGTTGGAGTGTGCAGTTGAGCTTCTGGAGTTTTTTTATTATTTGCACTATCTTGTATGTCCTTTTATACACTTTGTACTCAAAGTTTTTTATCATAGTGGATTTTGTGGTGGTGTTCTTGTGGTTATTGTTCGTGGGTTATGCTTGTGGTTATGCTCCATTACAAAAAAAAATCATACTGAAAATCCTCCTTGTAGGATCCCAGGATCGGAACCTGGTATATGGGTACCGGGAGCCGAGAATGGGGTACTACGGAGGCTGTCGGCGCTGGATTCGGCGATCGGGAATTTTGTGAGCCCGGTCTCCGAGTTTGGGGCGTGACAATAATATTCCATTGACTAAACTTTTAGATGCTTTTATAAAAATCTAGAGCATCAACAATGCATACTTCGTTGCCGACAAAGATCTAGAAGAACTTGATGCTCATGTGAACAAGCACGTTGCCATCCACAAGAAAACAAACACACTTTCCGATAATATAATTGGGCTTGGTACAACCACATGCAAGAGACTCAGTAACATCACTTTAACAAAGTGATGCTGAGAACTCTACAAGTTCAATGTAGAGAAATCAGTGATGATCTCTAGGAGACCGAATGAATTTATTTGGATGATGTCCGCACTACTCCTAGACTCTCCTGAAGTTCATCGATTCTCAGCTTGATCTCTACTAAGATCAGTCACATGAGAGCTAGAGGTGGGCATCGAGTTGAGTCGGACCGGATTGGGCCCAACTCGACTCGGTCCAAAGTTTTCTATGCCTAACTTGAACTCGTTCCGATCCAGGTCCGGGCCCTCTGACTCGATCGGATCCGTTGTACTGCTGGCTTGACCTGAACCGAGTCCGACTCGGTTGGGGAAATCTAGTTGGATCGGGTTAGGTACGGTTCAGATCGAATATTCTTAACCCTAAAAGAGTTTCAATGGTAGACGTTCAATTCCCACTGCTTTTTGCAGTGTGATCCACTTGATCTTTAGATCTATCTTATTTTTAAGCTCAAGCCCTAAGACGAGCCTGCCGAGTGGATGGATAGTTTAGATATAACACATTCCTCATGATGGGACCCACAGAGAACTTGCTAATCGCAACATGCCAAACCAGCGGCTGATGCGTGGTACACTTGCCAATCCTCGTCCAGGGGTTTTTCTTGGGAAGAGGATTTTATGCTATGTGGGCCCACAGTGATATTTGTAAGAAATCCACACCGTCCATCATTTGTGAGAGCTCATTTTATGACATGATACAAAAAAATAATAGGTGGATCCAAAGCTCAAGTGTATCGGACGAGAGGGAAAACAAAGGAAGGTGGTCATTGAATCTACATTGTTTCCTCTTGTAAGGGCCACTTGAGTTTTGGATATACTTCAATTTTGGCCGCATGTCCTAAAATGAGCTCTCAAAATAGATGGACGGTGTGGATTTATCACAAACATCACGCTGGGACCCACCTAGCATCCCACGCAGCAACTTCACGTGAAAGGCTTGCTTTTGGTTGTCGTCAGGGAGCACTGCTCAAGGCACCTAGAGCCGCGTGTGAGAAGATGGATTGGCTACTCCCCATGCCACTAGTCAACGATGGTAAGTCGGTGCTCTGTGGACCCCACTATGATGTATTTGTTTCATCCATGCCGTCCATCTATTTTTATAGATCATTTTATGGTATTTTTTTTTAAAAAAGAGAGGTATATCCCAATCTCAAGTGGACAACATTACAGGAAAGAGCAGTGAATAAATATTGCGCGGATCGAATCGAATCGGATCCAATCGGATCGGATCGGTCCGGGTACACCATTGATCCAAACTCGATCCGATTTACGGCCAGATCTTGCTGGGCCAACTCAATCCGACCCGATCCTGGCCTTCGGTTCAGATTGGTTAGGGTAGGATCAGGTCGGATCGAGCCGGATCCATCGGATCTGTCCCTTTCTGCCTAGCTCTAGTGAGAGCAATGAATAAAAGAGAGAAACTGAGCAAAAAATCAATGTCATCGTTCACCAAATCGACCAAGTCCTATGCTTTCTCGACCAAGTTCTGAAAAGTAGAAAATCATGGAAGGCTCAAAGGTAAACAGTTAAACTCATCAGAGAACGCGTAGTTAAGGAATTTGGCCCATGCCTAACTCACACTCTGGCTGAGCTTTTAATTTTCTTTTTCTCTTTTATTTCTTTTTTTTTTTTAATATAGATGTAATCAGCTTGTCGGTCGTGTTTTGCTAGCCTCGGCCTTTAATATAATATTTATATTTATGCTTACTTTTGTTTCTTGACCGATTTTGGCTTTTACTTGTCATTTGTGATTATTCTAACCACCCTTTAGTATGAACTTTCCATATCTCCCAGAAGCTGAGATGATATGCTTTTTAAAATCAACCATTTATCAGATTTTTTTTTTTTTTTTAAATCTTTCCATCCATGTTACGAAGAACATAATCTCCTCTATGAAGAACTTTTACCACTGTGTATGGTCCATCCCACATAGGTGACTATTTATGGAATGCAACAACATCCTTACTCTCGATAGGCAATATTACTTTCCAAACAATACTTCCCTCACCGAAAGCTTTCTTTTTCACTTTTTTTTTTGTATGATCGAGCAACTCTAGCCGTGTTTGTCATAACAAATACAAAGTCATGTAAGTGCTATATTGTATAAAGCACACCTTTGTTTGTCAAATTTTGTTTATACAAAACAGCTTATGGAGTAGCTTTCTAATGTGGATCAAGATGGAAAGTTCAAGTCTCTACTGAAGTTTCAAGATCAAGATAAAAAGTTCAAATTCTACTAAGTTCAAGATGATTGAGTCCAAGTTCTACTAAAGTTCTAGAAAAAGATCAAGCTCCATCTTCAACTTCAAGCTCTATTGAAGAATCAAGTAGAAGAACAAGTTCCATGAAGTTCAAGTATTCAATCTACTTTAAAGTTCAGTCATTTCAGGTATAACAAACCCTAGAAAGACCTTAGGCTTAGGTACTTTCAAAACATAACTTAAATGGATTTTTATGCTTATGTTAGGCTAAAGTTCGACTATTCTAAGCTAAGGTTCGACTAGTCTAAGTTGTGGCTCGACTAGTTGAAGGATTTTTCGACCAGTCCTAGTTTAAACTAAAGAAAAATGGATTTTTTCGATACTTCTTCTACCAGTCGAAGATGGGCCTTTGACCAGTCGAGGGTTAATTGACTCGAAGTTCAGCAATTGAATCAGTTTGGATTTTAGATACCCTCGACCAGTCAAAGACCTTGCTCAACCAGTCGAATAGGGCTCTCTACCAGTCGAGAAAGGCCTTCAATCAGTCGAAGATCTGTTTTATCTTTTTGCGCTCAAATTTAAAAATTTGTTGGAACTGAATCCGATTCTTAGACAAGTCGAAGACTGTCTTAGACGAGTCAAAGCAACAACTTCTTTACTTATAAATAAAGGCTTTCTTTCGATCCAAAATTAACAATTCAAACCTATCAAATCCTTCCACAAGAGAGAGAAGCCCCCATTATTGTCAAGCTATTGCATGGTATTTATAAATTTTTAATAGCTTTTTTTTTTTTTATTTTGTTTTAATTCCTTGATCTCTTATTTTCTGAATCTTATTTTATAAAGAGAGTAAATACTCTTCTTTGAGATCTTAAGGATTCAAACAAGTAGCCTTTGGTTTGAATCTATTTAAAATCAATCTAGAACCTTAAACCCTTGTCTATATGATTGGACATTGAACAATCTATTTCAAGAGAAGCGGTTCTACAACTACATCGACTGATACATCTTCAAAGGAGAAGATAAGTATATTTTGCTTTTATAGTTTGGTTTTATTGAGATAGCCAAAAAATCTCGTTTGTTGATTTTTCTTAGATAGCCAAAAATTCTTAGAGAGGGGTTCTTTTGTTTGTGATAGCCCTTTAAAATCACAACTGTATCAGGTTTTAAGGTGACCCTAAGAAAACCTTATTTATAGTGAAAGCCAATATCACGTGGATAGTGATTATTCGGAGTGGAGTAGTTGTGAGTGTTTGAGAACAATTGTTGTACACACCGAACCACTATAACTCTTGGTATTGTGGTGAATGTTTTTTTTTTTTTTTTTTTTTGCATTTGTGGAGAATGTTTATAATTTTATTTATGTAAAAGTGGTAAATGTTTGTAATAGATAGCTTTATTTTCTCTTACTTGGTTTGAGATCTTAATTCTTACAAACGTTCGCAAAATAAGGTTGTCCTACCTGAACTTGGTTTGGGTGTAGGTTGTCCTACAAATTAGTTTGAATCAATTTTTTAATACTAGTACGACTGATATTTCTGATTTATTTAATATTTTAATACTTTAATTTTTATTTGGCATAGTCCTATTCATCCCGCCTCTAGGACTTCTTAAGCTCGCCTTTTCATGCCCTTAGCCAAATTTCATCTAAATCCTTGAGTTCAACTAGCATAGTTTCTATGAACTCGGTCGAGGTTAAGTTAGCTTGATATGTTACACGTATTGTTGGTACAATCACTTCTAATAGTCATACAACATCATGTCCAAATACCAATCTAAATGGACTCATCCTTGTTGTTGCTCGAAAAAAATTGCGATATGCCCAAAGACACTAACAATTTAACATGTCACTGTTTAGAATTCCCGTCAATCATTTTTCGTAAAACATTCTTGATGACCTTATTACTAGCCTCGACCTGGTCGTTAGCTTGATCATAAAAGTTGATGAATGCATCAACTTGATCTTTATACTGATTAGTCATTGGCTTAACTTTCTTGAATGAAAATGTTGTTCCATGATTCATAGTGATCAATTCAGGAATTCTAAATTGATGAATTATGTAAGTCTGAATAAACTTAGTAATTTCTTGATGAACGACTTTGCCATTATCCATTTTGTGAAATAATCGGTCGCCTCAATAATGAAAGTCTACCACATAGATGATGGAGGATAAATTTTCCTTATTAAATCAATAGCCCTTCCTCAAAATGGCTAAGATTTGACAATCGGATGCAATTCAGTCGTGGGCACATGCTGTATCGACCCATGTTTCTTGACATACTTCACACCCATTAACATATTGGTCATAATCGAAAGACATGCTTGGCCAGAAATACCCATAACATGCATCGAAGTGTGAGTCTCATTTTCCTTTTGACCTAGTGTGCTCTACAAATTCCTTCATGTACTTCACCCATGTCTAACATAGACTATTTTTTGCTCAAACATTGCAATAACACGCCATCAACCACTTTTTGATATAGCTCCTCGTTGATCAATACATAGTTTACAGCCATCCTCCTAATTTCTCAGTCGACCTCTGTGAAGACTGAATATATTTTATAATTAGAACTCTCCAGTCATTATCGCTTACCATGACCAGGAAAATTTTGTTGGTCGATTCCCTATGAAAAACTGAGGGTAATGACTTCCTTTGAACAGTCACAATTCTTTCTTCAAATTCTTGTGTGATTTCCTTTGAATAGTCAGCATTCTTTCTTCAAATCTTTGTGCAATTTGAAGCATTATTGCTAACTGTTCCATCTTATTGACATCAATATTATTTCTTTAGTTTTCTGTTTTAACTCGACCTTATCAAATTTACTTACCAACTGTGTCTCCAACAGATGATATGAATGTAAGGCTGTACTTGTACAATTAAATGAACCAATGAGTTGGTTTATTACTAACAAAGAATCACCCATAACCAATACCACTTTTGCTCTTAAATTGGTCAACAATTCTAGAACAATTATCAAAGCTTCGTATTCGGCCTGATTATTGGTACAATCGAATTCAAGCTGGAATGCAATTTCTTTTTTCTACCAGCTAGATCGATCATAACGATCCTTGCTCCTGATCCTTTGTCAGTCCTTAAACCGTCAAATATCAATCTCCAGGGTGACCAATAAACCACATACAAGTCTAAAGCCTCTAAAGGGAGTCATCCTTCTATGTCTGTAGCATGATCAGGCAGAAAATCTGCAATGGCCTATCCTTTTATAGCCCTTTATGGCACATAGAACAAATCAAACTCAGATAACGTGAGAATCCATTTGCCAATTTAGTCATTCAAAATTAGTTAATTTAACATATATTTTATTAAATCAGTTACCACAAATACACTGATTGTTTCGACCAGCAAATAATGTTGTAATTTTGTAGCTACAAAGTGCAATGATAAACATAACTTCTCCATAGCAGAATACCATCTTTCAATATCTAATAATTTTTGACTAAGATAGTAGACCGCACTTTCTTTTCATTCATCATCATCTTGCGCTAACAAACCTCTAATCGACTTTGCAGAAGTTGTGATATACAACTTGAACGACGACCCTTTATTAATGGCATTAACATTAGTGGCTTAGACAAATACTCTTTAATATTGTCGAAAGCCAATTGATGCTCTACCTCCCATATAAACTCATCTTCTTGTTTTAGCTTCAACAAAGGAGAAAACACATTAGTTTTTTCAGCACAGTTGGAAATAAATTGCCGCATAAAGTTAACCTTACCAAGAAATGTTTGTAACTCAATTTTGGTTTTTGGTGGCTGACCTTCTATTATTGCTCACCACTTATACTGATCAATCTTGAATCCTCTCTGATGTACCATAAAACTCAAAAAATTTCGATTGATACACCAAAAGCACATTTAAGAGGGTTCATTTTTAATTTATGAATCATTATTCTCTCAAATGACTTTCGTAAATGGTCGAGATGCTTTGTCAAGTTGTCTGATTTGACCACTACATCATCGATATAAATTTTCATGAACTGACTAATCATATCATGAAAAATTGCGTTCATGGCTCTTTGATAAGTAGCTCTAGTAATTTTACACCCAAATAGCATTACAACCAAGAAAAATATACATAAAGGACCAGAACATCTTAAGGCTATCTTTGGGACATCCTCTACTACTATATTTCTTTGATTACATCCTAAATAATCATCCATAAAGGGTACCATTTGATGCCTAATAGCCCGATCGATCAGCTAATCGGCCATATGCATGGGATACTCATCCTTTGGTGTTGCTCTATTTAAATTTCAAAAATCAATGCACACTCTAAGCTTACCATTCTTCTTGATAATTGGCAATCCATTTAGCATATTTGATGGGTTTAATGAAGCCTGCTTTCAGAAGCCGCTCGATTTCCTCTTTGATCTTTTGCGTTACTTTGACCATCATCCGCCTAGGTGGCTATTTATGTGGCCGAATGCCCCCTTTATAGGTAACATGTATTTAACCAAATGTCGTTCTAATCCAAACAATTCATGCATGATAATACCAAGAAAAACAATCGACAGACTCTTTAAGTAAATTAATGAGTTTGGCCTGTGTTTGGGAATCCAACAAGCTACTAATAAAAATAGGTTTGAGATGTTGCTTAGTCCCCAAATTTAGTTCTACTAAAGGATCTTGAATATGAGCTTGAGAATCCTCTAATTTCTCTGGAGTTGGTTTCAAATCATTCATTTCAATACCATCTTCAGTTTCTTGATCGGTCGGTATAGTTATGCCGGCCATATCAACAAAACACCTATTATCATGCTTTCGCAATTTGTACTTGAGCTGCCACACTCTGGCCACGAACTCAGCTTTGATCAATGATTGGTCTATCATGGAATTTCTTCAATCATACACATTGTAGTCGCACGAAAGGGAATTAGAGTCTTCGACAATTTTTTGCTTAATCAAATCATGGTTGTAATATTCCAAACGACATTATTAGGATTGAGTCTAGCATCAACTTCGGTTGGTTTACCATTCTTGTCTCGACCTATAAATCATATCGATCTGATCTCATTTCTATAGAAATAAGCTTCAGCTACATAAGACATGGCTAAGAATAATTTATTATCAGCTAAAACTTATTATACTATGTCTTGATTCTAGAAAATCATGAATTGGTGCAATGATGATGGGATGCACAAGAATGAATGAATCAAATCTCATCTAAGAAAAGCATTGTAGTATGATGAAGTATCAACCACAAAGAAAGCAGATAACACCTTCTTGGTTCCAACCATTAATTTGACCGGTAAAATGCTTTACATTTGTGTTATTCCATCGGCAAAATTACTCATTGTGACCTCAGTCAGGATAATGTTATATTGACTCTTTCCTAGTATAGCCATCATTGTAGCTAGAAGAATATTAACAACAGTTCCATTGTTAACTAGAATATGAGTGGTTAAACACCCCTCCAAGTAAACAAAAATATATAATGGCTTCAAATGTTGAGTCATTGTGAGAGTTGTCCTTTAAATAAATTTTTTTTTCAAAAGGGGTCCCTAGTTCGATCGTCACGGTCGACACCTTTTTGGCTTCCTCCTCAGAATCAAAAGATTCTTGTTGTATAATTATTTGTGGGCCTAATTCTTCCACATCTCCTTCCATCATTCTCATACCAGACCACTGGAAGAACATCTCCCACCCTGATTTTCAGATGAGTCTCACCTTCTTTCTTCTTCTTCTTCTTATTTTATTTTATTTTATTTATTTCCTTTTTTATTCAACAAAAAAAAGCATGTTGTATGATCATTTGGGTGGGCTCCTCAAAAAGGAACAGGCCACACCTATCATCATATAGAACCGCTGTACAACACAAAAAACGAAAGAACTATAAAAATACAGTGCCATGACAAAGCTGAATACATCCTTAAAAGGAGAGACTACATCCTTGTATTGATACACATTTGTTTGCCAAATTTGGAAAGTTGACTATTTTGATTTCAACCTTCCATTTAGAAGTAACCAACTAGCCAGGTAACATATCAGTTCCATCAAATTTTTGTTCACGACCCATGTAAAGTGGGCCCTAATTTACAGATTCGATTCTGGTTACCTCTTTACCACATCACAATTTCTGTGTGCATGTGTATGAAACATCACATTCTTCCAGAATATCAAAGTTTTCTCTTCACAATAATGACACTTAGCTTGATTCGAGGCAATGTAGACATATTGCCAATGAATTTATAATCCGTCCCCATTAACCGCTCAGGCATTGACCCAGTAAGAGTCAATTCTAATAAGAAAATGAAAACACTTGCTAAAAAAATAGAAAGCGTATAAATTTCAACAATATAAATTTCATAAATATTGTATTCAAAGGGAATATTTGTAATTACACCTATACAAGAAGAAAAATACTTTAATGCCCTTAATATGTGAAGGGTAAATCAACTTATTGATGGTAATTTCATAATTTAAAATGGTAATTACGTAATTTCATATGGACAATGAAAGAAAACTTACCTTTCAGTAGTATACATTACCACTTCTGAAATTTATACAGTACAACCTTGGACAGGAGATTTTTAAGGAGAGCAAATTGTTTTAAGTAAGAGGGAGGTGGGTTTAGATGGAATCCTTGTTTTCCCATGAACCTAATGGAAACAGAAATTCAGGAGTTTGTCATACTACAAGAAGTTTAAAAAAAAAAAAAAAAACAACAACAACAATGTGTTGTTTCAATCTCGGGGAAGAGAGATAGGTGGAGATGGGAGTTGGGTTCTAATGGGACCTTCACATCAAGGCTTTCAATCATGAATTAGATGCACACATTTGGCAATTCTCAAGGGTACCAAGAAAGGTGGCTATTTTTTGGATGGTTTGTTGTAAAAGGAAAATTTATCAATGTTAATGAACTCGGAAAAGCAAGATGATTCTCATAAATGACGCATCTTATGTCTAAAAGTATCATTATGTTTCTCCACTGTGAATTTTCACAGACATCTTATGACATGTCACTGTTGAAAGCATCCAATGGTTGAAATTGGGTGAATCTAAGATTGTAACCCACCCGCTAGAACAAGTGAGCATCTAAGGTTTTATTATTATTATTATTTGAAACCAATGGCGATGGCCCGTTTTGTACACGGGCGGCCACTTAAAAATGCCCCACATTTCATCTACAGTGGCGGTTTGTTGTGGCTGCTAGTGATGAAAATGCCCCTAATAACTATATTTTTTGTAGTGAAAGAACTAGTAACAGAAAAGATACCTTGTTATTTGATAATATTTGTCAATTGAAGAAACCATCAGCATTTGCTTAAATAGTTGAGGACTTTGGGGTAAAGCATAGAATGTTCCTGGCTTCAAAAACCATTTTGAAGTGAATCAAACATGAAGAACTATCTATATGTCCTAAGGAACACATGCATTTGTTACACAAAAAAAAAAAAAAAAAAAAAAAAAAAAAAAAAAAAACAAACAAACTCAATTTCAGATAGCTTGGGAACAACATAGATTTGGGCACTTCCTTTGGGGAGTAAATCTCATATAAAGATGGAAAACCAAACCACTAACTGGATTGTACAAATGACTCAACTCTTAAATCCAAGGGCCATGAAAGAAAATCGTTCTATAATTCTTCGATTCCTCATGTTCAACCCACTACTGACAAATTTGGTAATCTAATTTCTCTGTAGTCTTATATTCTTTATTTAATATGAATAGTCGAAGCGGATTCTCCAAAGAGAAGATGAATTATGCGAGTGCCATATGGAAGTAAATCAATAATGCAACTTGTTGCGGAAAATACATTACAAAAAAAAAAAAAAAACAATGGAGCTTAATTACTAGATGGATAGCCAGAAGAAATCATTTTTTTTTTTTTGAAAGACAAGTAACTTTATTAAAGGACAGAAAAACTGCCAAAAGGAGCAAAAACCCTATAAAGAGGGGAAAAAAAAAAAAAAAAAAAAAGAAGAAGAAGAAGAAGAAAAGAAAAGAAAAAGGAAAAACAAAAAATGCAAAGACTGCATCCTCAATAAAAATATATGAGCATGTATATAATATCCAGTTCCCACAAGACTTTCACTGAATGTAGTTTATTGCAAGACCAAAAGTAAACTCTGCAATGTTTGATAAGCCACACCAACAAGTGATTTAAATGCAACCTGCACAAATTTCAGCTTAAGTCCTACTCTTCCTTTAAAAAAAAATAAAAAAAAATAAAAATTCAATAAACGATGTTTGACAATTAGAATCTGAATGCATCAAAGCTACCCCTTTGTTGAATTGAAGGCAGATCATGGGAATTCAATTAGAAGCTGGCCCCCTAATGCGCCAACCCAATTTCACACAGATTCCCAATTTTGACTTTTTTTTTTTTTTTAAGGACAAATTTGTGTATTTGAGATAATATATTTTCATAAAAAATAAAAATAAAGTGGCACTTTCAACACCCTCTAGGAATTGTTCGTACATATTAGAGGTGACTTGGTCAAGAAATACAAAATGAAACAGCAAATAAATAAACAAAATAATAATCTCTAATTTGTCAAACTTCTAAATCAGCCAAATGTAAAATGAGACACATGCAGACATGAAGTGGTTGCACTAGTTGTTATTTGGTAAATTGATGAAATAGGTGCAAACATTATTTGGTAAATCTGAAATGAAGTGTGCTAGCTAAAATATCATGTTGCAACTTAATTATTGCAATCAAAATCAGTCTATACCCAAACAACGACAGTCAGTTACAACACACGCACACTCATGTTGGGTAAAAACTAATCCTTCCTAGTTTACTATAACCTCCCACAAATTGAAAATATTGTTGGGTTTAGGATATTATTTCACAATCTGCAAATTGCTTTTTTTTTTTTTAAAAATATATTTTTTCATGCTTCTTCAGTTAAAAACCAACAAATAACTAGGCTAGCCCAGAGCATTAGTACAGATCATAGGAAGTGGGTACCATGAGTTCAGCCCTGCTTTGTGGCCATACCCAAAGGCAAAGATATGGCTTCTAACCTTCCAAGAAAGACAATAATCTTGGATATTATCTAGGGAAACAATGATCTCTTCAAGTTAATCAAAATCCAACTAGCAGATAGGTCTAATGCCTAAGAAAGGCCTAAAAGAAAGATTGACTAACCGAATTCATGCAGGGTCCAAGCAGAATACCACCAAACTCTTCCCATTGACAACACATCGGTGTTGAGATTTAATAGATACATCAAGCGGGTACAATAGCAATCAAATAGATCTTTGATTTGTAGCGTGGTGTCCCACAATGTGTATGGGTGCATGTGGAGAGTTCATGTACATTCAAAGATATAAAACAACAATAAAATACCCCATGTAAAGCTAGCAATGATCATAAGAACTCAAGCCCAAAATTGTCAAAGGAACATACAAGTACAACTCCAAAATTTACCTTTCTCCATGGGCTTGATTTTGATGAAGTTTTTCGGGATCCCCATCTGCATTAATAGCAACATGAGATTAATTATAGTGGCAATGCACCTAAAATTCACACAGGTAAAATAGGAGATCAACACATGCACACCCACCAAGCTTTTGGCATAATCAGTTCCACCACATAAATAAAAAGCCACACTAATGCTAATGCCATCATTAGGCTAATGCTAATGCTACCCTAGAATCAATAACACATTTGACACTTGGAAAGAGTTGGGAAGGCAATAAGTGTCAAGAGATTGGAACAAAGCACATTGCAAAAAGAGACTCACCTCAAGATCTGCATTTTCAAAAACCCTCCAAAATGGGGTTTAGATTAGATTAAAATCAAAATACACCAAATTCCAACTCAAAATGCACCTTCAAACCGAAATCCCTTCAAATACACGAAATGCCAAACTACCAAACACACCCTAATAAAACATTTGTATACACCGACCATGAAATACTTTTTATCCTATCATCCTTCATCTCCACTACCGGATACATTTGCCATGAAACAAAGTGTTACATTTAAAATGTCTAGGGATTACCCATGGAGATCGACACCCAAAGTTCAAATGCTCACATACCAATTCATATCAAACAAAAATTTTACTTTCCCATCTAAATAATTGAAATATTCTTTTTCCTAATAGTGACTCCAAAACTAGTGTCCATGCACCACTGTATCGTGGAAGAATAAGTGTCCTCGTTATACGAACTTTACACTTGCTAACTATCAGAGTCAACACAGCTATCAACTCGCAGAGGATATAAATTCTTTTGAAAATAGAAAACTGAGTCAGTTCAACTTGAGATAAATCGATATATGGATATAAATTGATCGAGTTGAACATCGGCTTGAAAGGGAATAAAAACATGGATAGAAATTAATAAAATCAAAGAAACGCGTAAGCATTTTTCATTTCAATAATGAAATTCTATCATCATCTAAGCCTTATCCCAACTAATTGGGGTCAACTACATAAATCTTACTCTTCCATTCAATTCTAGGGATTAATTAGAGTATACCGCTAGCTACTACCGTGAAATGTTTCCATTTCTTTCCTTTCAATAAAGGGTTCGATAAAATAGGTAAAACATTGTGTAAGCACGGATGCAAGAGAGTCACTTTGGGTGTGTGGGATTCTTAACTGCATCTTAAAAGAGGCGGACATGGACCATGGATCGGACGATAGACAATGGATTTACATCTCCATCATCATCCAATGGCTTCTTATCCCGCTCATTCTAAGGCATCGATAGGGTTTGGTAGCGGGCGTGAAAGGTCGATTTTCAAAGGCATTTATAAGATTAGGGTTAGGGTTTGGGTTTGGAGTGAAGGATCGCCGTTAAAGAAAGAGATGAGTGGAGAGGGAGAGATTGAGGGAGGAGACGAGGTTGGACGAGGGATTGGATGTAGATTTCTTGTAGTGATATCGCGTGGAGTTGCGATCGATGCTGAAGGAGGAAATTTTATAAGATTAGGGTTAGGCTCAATTGGTAGTGAAGGATCAACTGCCGAAAATCCAAGGATATGTCTCAAGCTCCTACCACCGATGATGATTAGAAGAAGATGAGAGAGAAAGAGAGAGGAGAGTCTCCAGCGATGATGATTGGGATTGAAGAGTGGAAGGGTTTTATTAGACAATGGTTGAATGATTAGTGTTTCACCATGTGTCTACCGCTCATTCTACAGACCTCCGCCATGGATAGCGCCGCTAATATGTCTATCTTGTGTGAAATTATAAGGGTTGTATGAGAGGAAAAGGCAAGGGGGTTTATTGTGGTAATAAGATTTTTCTACGATAAGATGACTTGTGAATCTCAAGTTCGAGAATGGTGGTTCTTCTGGCCAAGCACATGAATGAGGTCGAGGTCAGAATATAGTGAACCAACTCTCCTCTATGAAGATGATCCTGGATGATAAATTACAAGCTTTGCTATTGCTTAGTTCATTGCCTGACAGTTGGGAGACATTGGTAGTGTCTCTAAGTAACTCCGTGCCAGACGGAAAGATATCCATAGAACAGGTAAGCAGTTATCTCTTCAATGAGGAGACAAGGAGGAAGTCTCAGGGGTCTACTCAGCAAAAGGCCCTTGTGACACAGGAATGGGGGAGAGGAAAAAACAGGAAGGGCGGGAAAGCCTGAGATAAATCAAGAGGCAAGTCGAGTAACAGAAAAGATATTGAATGCTGGAATTATGGTAAGAAGGGCCACTATAAGCATGAATGTTGTAAGGCTAAGAATGACAAGAAAGGAAAATGAATTATATTCCACTGCGGTCGCCTCAGATGGCAACGTTGTAGTTATTCTTTCAGCAGATCACGATGGATGTCTCACGGCTATGAGTTAGGACACCAACTGGGTGATAGACTCAGGAGCTTCTTTTCATGCAACTCCACGCAGGGACTTCTTCACAATCTACAAGTCAGGTGACTATAGGACTGTAAAGATGGGAAATTCTGGCGTATCGAAGATCGAAGGGGTCGGTGATATTTGTGTGAAGAGCGATGTGGGCTGCACATTGGTTCTCAAGGATGTGAGGCATATTCCAGACCTTTGTCTCAATTTGATGTCGATGGGAAGGTTAGATGATGATGGTTATGAAAGCCGGTTTGCTAGTGGGCGATGGAAGCTCATCAAGGGTTCGTTGATCACAGCCAGAGGAAAGAAGTGTTGCACCCTTTATAAGGTAAGTGTCAGTGTGTGCCAGGGTGAGTTGAGTGCAGCGAAAGATTCAACTATTGACATGTGGCATAGGCGTCTAGGTCACGTGAGTGAAAAAGGGCTTCAGCTACTAGCAAGGAAGTGACTCCTTCCAAACGTGACAGGTACACCTCTTAAAACCTGTATTGATTGTTTACCAGGGAAACAGCATAGAGTTTCATTTATTAAAACTGCTTCTCACGTTAATAAAGTGCATGCCTTAGATTTGGCTTATTCTGATGTTTGTGGTCCTATGAGGACAAAAACCTTGAGTGGGGTATTGTATTTTGTCACTTTTATAGATGATGCATCTAAGAGAGTTTGGGTTTATGCTTTGAAATCCAAGGACGGGGTCTTTGGTGTGTTTAAATTGTTTCTTGCTATGGTTGAGAGAGAGATAAGTAGATCATTGAAATGCATCCGCACTGACAATGATGATGAATACATTGGTGACTTTGATGAGTACTGCAAGTCCCTAGGTATATGACAAGAACAGACGGTTCCCAAGACTCCCCAGCATAATGGTGTAACTGAGTGAATGAATCACACCATTGTTGAGAGAATCAGACACATGTTATCCCATGCGAAATTGCCCCAGATGTTCTGGGGAGAAGCAATGCACACAACAGTGTATTTGATAAACAGGTCTCCATCAGCCCCGTTAAATGGAAAAGTGCTTGAGAAGGTGTGGACTGGATAAGATCCATCGTATAGTCATCTTAGGGTGTTTGGATGCAGGGCATCCGTTCATGTACCAAAGGATGAGAGGTCCAAGCTCGATATGAAGATCAGGCAGTGTGTGTTCTTAGGATACGGTGATGAAAAGTTTGGTTACAGATTGTGGGATCCGACCGAGAAGAAGCTCGTCAGGAGCAGAGGTGTGGATTTCTTTGAAGATTAGTGTATAGAAGACATTGGTAAGCTAAAGAAAAACCAGCCTAGTTCAGGTGAGCTAGAGGACATAGATCCGATTATTCCTCCTGTTGTACCTGATGACGGGCGAGTATAATAAGGTGTAGAGGATGAGGGAGTTCCTTCAGAAGATGGACCAGGGGAGCAGCCCCACTTGATCCACCTATTGAGCCATAGGTGAGGAGGTCATCTAGGGACAGACAGTCGTCCAAGAGGTACTCGCCACATGCGTACATTATGCTAACTGATGGGGGAGAGCCAGAAGATTATTCTGAGACCCTAACCGACGAGCATAAGGGGGAGTGGTTGAAACCTATGCAAGAGGAGATGAAATCCTTGCATAAGAACCACACCTATGATATGGTCAAACTGCCTAAGGACAAGAAATCTCTAAGTAACAAGTGTGTGTTCAGAAAGAAGATTGAGCAGAAAAATTCACAGACGAGGTTCAAGGCCAGACTTGTGGTGAAATGGTTCACTCAAAGAAAAGGTATAAACTTCGAGGAGATATTCTCACCAGTGGTGAAGATGACATCCATACGGGTATTGCTTGGGTTAACGGCTAGCATGGATCTAGAGATAGAGCAGTTAGATGTTAAAACTGTCTTCCTCCATGGTGACCTGGAAGAAGAGATCTACATACACCAACCAGAGGGGTTCGAAGTCAAGGGTAAAGAGCATATGGTGTGTAGGCTGAGGAAGAGCTTGTATGGGCTAAAACAAGCTCCATAACAATGGTACAAGAAGTTCAACTCATTTATGTTTAAGCATGAGTATGACAAAATGGAGTCGGACCACTGTGTGTTCATGCATAAGTTCTCAGATGGTGATTTCTTAGTTCTACTGCTATACGTTGATGATATGCTCATCATGGGAAAGGACATCAAGAAGATCGACAGGCTGAAACAGGAGTTGGGCAAGTCTTTTGCGATGAAAGATTTAGGCTAAAATAGATCCTAGGAATAGAGATAACCCGTGATAGAAGCGGCGGAAGCTTTTACTTGTCACAAAGCGGTATATTAAGAAAGTCCTATAGTGGTTCAATATGAATGCTGTGAAGGTAGTCGGTACTCCAACTTGGATGGTCACTTGATTGAACGACAAGAAGTGTCCCAAGATGAAGGCGAGAGGTGGAAGAGATGTAGAAGATACCACATGCATTAGGCCGTAGGGAGTTTGATGTATCTTATGCTGTGTACACACCCGCAGACATAGCATATGTGGTTGGTGTTGTCAGCCAGTATCTTTCCAGTCCTCGCAAAGAATATTAGGCAGCGGTTAAGTGGATACTGCGGTATCTAAGAGGCTCATTCAGGTTGAGCCTATGCTATGGTGACGGTAAACCTGTGTTTGAGGGCTACATAAATGCAAATATGACATGTGACATAGACTCCAGGAAGTCTACATCGGGGTTCATGTTCACGTTTGCGGGGGAGCGGTTTCTTAGCAGAGCAAGCAAGCTGAAGGTCGTAGCATTATCGACGACAAAGGCCGAGTTCATTGCAGTCACAGAAGCATGTAAAGAGATGCTTTGGATGAAGAGGTTCCTATAGGAACTTAGCCTGAAGCAGGAAGAGCACGTGGTCTATTGTGATAGTCAAAGTGCTATACACTGAGCAAGAATCCAAGTTAGCATTCCAAGTCGAAGCACATAGAGATTCGGTATCACTGGATCAGGGATACTTTGGAACAGAAGGTGTTGCAGCTTGAGAAGGTCCATACGGATGATAATGGGTCAGACATGATGACCAAGGCTTTGCTCAAGGGCAAGTTTGAGATTTGTAGAAACCAGGCTGTCTTGAAGAAGGTAGATCCCTCCTAGGACAAAAGGGGGGATATTTGATGGGATTTTTTGTCCCGTGCTTGACCGGTCGTGAGCCTTGCTCGACCGGTCCAGTGGTGCAAGACCAGTCATGGAGTCGAGTCGTGGCTCGACTAAAATTCCAAACGGCTGTGGACTATTTTTTTCAAGGGTGCTCAATCGGTCATGGGAGGTCCTCGACTAGTCGTGGGTGGCGCTCGACCGGTCGTGGACTTGGTACGACCAGTCGAGGTTATGCAGATTTGTTCCGTGATTTCGTGCGATTTCGTTTCGCAAGTCCTTTCGCAACTAGGATGCGGAAAGGAGTTTCCTAAAACTATAAAAAGGGGTCCCTAGGACTTTTCTAGGTAAAGAAAAATCACAAGAGGGTTTCCTAAAGCTTTACAATAGATTTTCTAAAGGGTTTAGGGCTATCAAAGGGGTGAGAGGAAGAGAGAAAGAGAGAGAGGAAGCTTGTGGAAGGGAGGTTCTGCTCGTAAAGGTGATCTACTGCACTTGATATCTCAGCACTTCCACGTCCTCGTAATCGGTTAGATCTCTCCGTTTTTCTTTGTTTCTCTTATTATTTATCCACTCCTGCGTGAGTGAAGAAGGTTGTAACGTTCTACTTGATAGTGGATTGTTGATCTGGACGAGGTCCAATGGTTTTTACTTCTTTGAGGGTTTTCCACGTAAAATCTCATGTCGTGTGGTTTATACTTTGATTGTTTTCATTGAATTATTATACCATAATTCTGGAATTTTGGGAGGCTAGATCCTAAGGTTTTGTGCAAGGCCCCTTGATTAGTGCAACATGTAGAGAAGGGCAAGCACAAGGTCGTGATGAGTCCTATGTCAAGTAGCTATCGGATTACATAATTCCTGCTAGTTGAAGCTTTACATAAGGAGCCTAAGATCAAGATTTGTGCGAGCATGTTGGATTCATTGAATGAATGTATACTGAGATATCTGGACCACTTCGGCTGAAAGCTAGTGCGATCCATTGTGGATGAGATTAAGCAGGTGATCACTGCCAGCTCAACTAGAAGAAGAGAACGAGCAGAGAGGACCAATGCAAAAGACTTTGATGCTGAGGAAGGGGAATTACTTAAAGAAGAAAATGAGCAAGAGGAAGAAGTTTTTGATCAAGTTGGTGATTGCTTGGGCACTATGATCAAAGCATTTAAAGCTTCTTTCCTGCCTTTCTTTGAGGAGTTTTCTTCATATATAACACCTATGTTGGGTAAGGATAAAACAGCTGAAGAAAGAAGGATTGCCATCTGTATTTTCGATGATGTTGCATAACAATGTCGAGAAGCGGCTCTTAAATATTATGATACCTATCTACCATTTTTACTGGATGCTTGCAATGATGAGAGCCCTGATGTTCGACAGGCTGCTGTTTATGGAATTGGAGTTTATGCAGAGTTTGGCGGATCCGTGTTTAAACCTCTTGTGGGAGAGGCTCTTTCCAGGCTAAATTTTGTTATAAGGTAGCCTAATGCACTCCATTCTGATAATGTGATGGCATATGACAATGTTGTCTCACTCTCTAGGGAAAATTTGCCAATTCCATCGTGACAGTATAGATGCAGCTCAGGTTGTTCCTGCTTGGTTAAGCTACTTGCCAATTAAAGGTGATCTGATTGAAGCTAAAGTTGTACACGACCAGCTTCGTTCAATGGTCGAAAGGTCTGATATGGAGCTTTTGGGTCCTAACAATCAATATCTTCCAAAGATTGTTGTTGTTTTTGTTGAGGTTATATGTGCAGGCAAAGATCTAGCTATTGAACAAAGCTGCGAGCCGGATGATTAATCTCCTGAGGCAGCTTCAAGCAGACATTGCCACCTTCAGCCCTTGCATCGACTGGTCTTTCTTGCGGTCCCAGGAGCAGCTTGCATTGCAATCCATCCTGTCATCCTAAGGATCTTGTCTTGAAACTATCTGGTTGGGTTGTCTATTTTCTGTTCTTTACCCATTCTTTATATATGCATCTCCTCCTTGCGTGGTCCTGCAATGTGGTTGTTGAGGCATGAAAGTTGTGCGAGGTGTAGATGTGGTTCCGGTGTAGAATGTGTATATTACATGCGATAAAAGCCTATTCATTATCTCTGCCGCATCTGAGAGAATATTTTTGAAAAAAAAAAGGTGGCAGGTTTGGGTTGGAGATTCTTGGTCGTGGGGATGGAGAAAAACTTTTGAAGTTATGGAGGCCATTCTTGTAGCAGTTTTGGGGCCTGGGATTTTTTCTTTTTCCTTCGTTTTTGTGAAAGTGAGAAACATTTTGAGTCATGAACTTACATATGTTTGCTTCCTAAATCTTGTCGCTCTGTTGTTTCATAGATGATATCAAATGAGATGGTGTTTGGAGAAGTGAGGGCATTTCCAGTGTTTATTCATAATTTTCTTTATGAAAGTGCCAGACTTTTGGAGTAAAAAATAAATAAAAAAATCACAAACCAGTTTGATTTATGGGCCTTAAGCCTAATAATAATGATGATGGTGATTACGATAAGAATAACAAAAATAACAACAAAGATGATAATGATGATGATAATGATAGGAAATATATGAAATTATTACCTGGAGCGATGTACCCAATAGATCCCTTCATCCTAGCTGAGCTAGTTTGGGCAACCTCAAATAAGAACCTGGCTAGCCCAAAATCACCCATGCTAGCAATCATGTCATCATCAAGAAGAATGTTGGTCGGCTTTAAATCTCGATGAATGATTGAAGTTTGGCAATGATTATGTAGATAATCCAGTGCAGAAGCCACATCTATAGCTATGTTTAACCTTTGAGTAAACTTCAAGCTCCTTCTCGGCTGGTCATGGCCATCTTTGGGCAACCACTTCTCTAGACTTCCATTGGGCATGTACTGCGTAAACTAGAGCTTCAAAATCATTGCCCTTAAAATCAATGCTCGAGCAACAAGTTAAGATCTTAACAAGATTCCGATGCCTAATGTTTCTCAAGGCATCACATTCCGCCATGAAGCTCCCCAGAACTCCTTGTAGTTGAAGGTTGAAGACTTTCACTGCTACCATAATCCCAACATGATCTAGAATCTCTTCATATACGGTGCCAAAACTTCCAGTTCCGATCAAATTGGCAGGAGAGAACTCATCTGCTGCTTTGAAGAGCTCCGCATAAGAGACGTTCATAAAAGGATCCTCCACAGAAGGCACAGAAAAAAGTTTCCTTCTCGACTTTCTTACCCAATGAAGAGTGGTAAAGAAAGACAATAATGATATAAGACACAGGACTACACCAATTATTGAGCATTTGACTTTTGAAGCAAGAGGCTTCTCCCGTTTCTTGAAAGCTTGGCTAGAGCATGGACGCAATTGTAATTCATGAATACCACCACAAAGCTTACTATTTCCAAGCACTGGAATTCGACTGGCATTTCCAAAGACCCTTGTTTTGGTAATTCACCCTCGAAATTATTGAAGGATAGATTTAGATACTCTAGAGAAAACTTCTCCAGATATCTTGGAATCTTCCCAGATAAGTTGTTGCGTGAAAGATCCAGGTATCGAAGGCCTTTTAGAGTACTAAATGTTGATGGAATTGATCCTTGAAAGAAGTTCCCATCCAACCCGAGATACTCTCGGCTGAGACAATTGCCTAGCCAGCTTGGAATTTCGCCTGATAATTTGTTATTGAAAACACTGAATATTTCAAGAGCTTGCAAGTAACTGGCTTCATGTGGCAGATTAGTGAAAAAGTTGTCTTGAGCTCGGAGATCAAGCAGAGAAGGAATGCTGAAAAGTTGTTTGGGTAAGGTACCTCTAAAATTAATATTGAAGAGGTATATGAAGTTCAGGTTTATACAATTACCAAGAGTTGAAGGTATGCTCCCTGATAATTTGTTTTCATGTAAACTGAGTAGGAACAATCTGGTGATGTTGCCCAAGGAAGATGGAATTTGTCCTGATAATCCATTTGAATCCAAGTATAGTTTCTCCAACTTGTTAAGCTTCCCAACACCAATGGGAATTGTACCTGTCAGAAAGTTATACTCCATATTCAGTACTGTTAAGCCAATAAGATTCTGAATCCCAGATGGAATGCTTCCGAATATTATATTACTTCCTAAAGATAGGAATGTCAGTTGGGTCGAAAGATTTGCTATGGGGTTGGGCAACGCACCACTGAGACGATTTCTGCTCACCTCCACCACTTGTAAGCTACTGCAATTGGTCAAAATGTTGGAATTGCAAACCAAAACCCTACATTTACTGTGACTGTTCATCTTCCAATAAACAGCAAGAGTTCCCATGTAGCTGCTCTTGGAAGATGAAACATGCTTGTGTATTTTCTAGGAATATTTAATGTTGGAAGCTCCTAGTAGGGGCAGTTTTGTCTTTTCACATTACATTCAAATGCCTATAAATTGGCATCTTGTGTATCCGGTTGTAGCAAGAAAAGCAAACTCAGTCAGCTTGTAAGCATCAGTAAAAATATAGCAAAGTTCCTTCTCTTCACGTGTCCAGTGAGTTAGATTCTTAGGCTTTGTAAAGCCAAGCAAAGTTCTGGCTAATACAGCCAACAAACTAGTATCAGAGCCTAGTTCATTTTCTAGAAGAAGTTTTCAGTTTTCTTTCCAGCCAAGTACAGATTTCTTTGAAGGAAAATCTGTTTGAAAAAAATTCAGATTGCAGAGCTAAAGTTTTTTTGCTGTTTAAAGTTGCTAGCAATTTTTCCCAGCTAAGGAAAGAAAAATTTGTTCAAAACAAATCAAATTCCAGCAGTTTTTTGTCAGCCAAGAAAAAAAAAATCAGACTTCAGCTGTTTTGTTTTTCAGCCAAAAATCTGTTAAAAAAAAAAAATTTCAGATTGCCAGCAGTTTTTCAGCAAATAAAAGAAATCAGATTTCAGTATTAAAAAAAAAGGCCAGATTGTAGCAGTTTTTCAGCCAAAAAAAATCAGATTGTAGAAGTTTTTTCCAGCTAAAAAAAATCTGTTCAAAAAAAAAAAAATCTGTTTTAAAAAATCAGATCTTCTATTCCATCCTTCTCTCCCTTCATTAAAAAAATAAAATCAGTCATTCATTCTTAAAAAAAATAGAAAAGATGGCCATCATAATTCAGCCACAGGTTCCTAAGTTGTCAAAGGACAACTATGAAAAGTGGTGCATCCAAATGAAAGCATTGTTCGGGTCGCAAGAACTATGGGAGATCGTCACCGATGGGTATGTAGAACCCACTATGGAGGAAGAAGCCGCCTTCACCAACGAAGAAAAGACCGCTCTCAAAAATCAAAGGAAGAAAGATAACAAGGTTTTGTTCCTCCTTTATCAAGGGTTGGATGAATCAACCTTTGAAAAGATTGCTGAATCAACATCAAGCGAGCAAGCTTGGGATACTCTTGGCACCATCTTCAAGGGTGTTGATCGAGTGAAGTGAGTTCTCCTTCAAACACTAAGAGCCGAGTTTGAACGGCGCACATGAAGGAAGGTGAAAGTATCTCAGACTACTTCTCACGTCTAATTGTTATTATTAACAATTTAAAAGAAATGGTGAAAAAGTTGAAGACATACGTGTCATTGAAAAGGCACTACGATCTCTCACAACCAAGTTTGAGCACGTGGTTGTGGCGATCGAAGAATCAAAGGACTTGGAAAAACTGTCCATTGAAGAACTGATAGGATCGTTGCAAGTGCATGAGCAACGAAGGCAAAAGAATGTCAGTTCAATGCTTGAACATGCCTTAGAGTCTAAGTTGACTCTAAATGAACAAAAGAATGGCCATACACAATGAGGCGGCCGTGGCACTAGCAATCGTGCAAGAGGCAGAGGGCGTGGATATCATCCAAGCCATTAACAAAATCAACAAAAGTTAACCAGTTTCCGTGGAAGAGGAAATGGTAGAGGCCGATTCATATGAGGCCGTGGAAACACAAAGAACATTCAATGCCACAATTGCAAGAAATTTGGCCATAATGCCTCTGAGTGTTAGAGAAAAGTAGATCAAGATGAACGATCCAACTATGCTGAAGCATCACACCATGAACAAGAAGACTCCACACTCCTCCTCGCACAAAAAAAGGCATGCGAACAACCAGATGTGTGGTATCTCGACACGGGTGAAAGCAACCACATGAGTGGTAACAAAGAACTATTCGTGGAACTCACAGAAGGAGTTCGTAGCGACGTGAGTTTTGGCAGCTCATCAAGGGTACCCGTGATAAGCAAAGGAAAAGTTAAAATATATTAGAAGAATAGTGTCAAATTACATCTATAATGTGTATTACGTACCAAACATGAAAAATAACATCCTCAGTATCGGCCAACTCCATGAGAAGGGGTATGTCATACACATAGAGAATATTCTCTCTCTATAAGAGATGCTCATAGGAGACTTGTGGCTCAAGTCCAAATGGTGAAGAATCACACGTTTCCGCTCTATATTAACACAAAGGCTGAGAAGTGTTTCTATGGACTCGTGAAAAATGATTCATGGAGATGGCATCTTCGTTTTGGGCATCTTCATTTCAGTGGCCTCAAACTTTTATCCTCATCAAGCATAGTGCATGACTTGTCGGCTATTGAAGCTCCAGAACATGTGTGAGGCGTGCACACTCGAAAAGCCACAAAGGAACTCCTTTCCAAGTGGAGTGTCTAGAAGAGCAAAGGAACCACTTCAGTTGGTTCACACTGATATTTGCGGACCACTTGAAACACCCTCTCTTGGAGGGAACATGGCATTAATCAACAACACACTGCAGCCTACACATACGCCACAATAGAATAGAATTGCGGAATGGAAGAACCGCACCATCCACGACATGACGAGGACCATGCTAAAGGAGAAAGGCCTGCCAAAGAGGTTCTGGGCAGAGGCAGTTGCATGTACTTCCTATCTGCTCAATCGGTGTCCAACCAAAAGCATCAGAAACATGACATCACAGAAGGCATGGAGTAGCTACAAACCGAACGTGGCATACCTAAGGATCTTTGGGTGTGTCGCCTACACTCAAGTTGCAGAAGCAAGAAGAAGGAAGCTTGATGATCGTGGCGAAAAATACATCTTCATCAGCTACAGTGAAGCATCTAAAGCCTACAAGCTCTACAATCCACTAACCAATAAAGTAGTTGTGAGTAGAGATGTGGTCTTTAGTGAGGAAGAAGCTTGAAAATGGAACAATGAAGAATCGACCAAAGATATTCTAGTCGAAATAGAAGAACATGAAGAAAGGCATGACCGTCAAGAGCAAACGCCTTAACACCTTCTTTGGCCGCATCATCAACACATAGAAGTCCAGGAGTACATTTCATCACTCCTGAAAGCACTCCATCAAGTCAAAATTCGGCCAACTCGTCCTCACCCATGACGCCTATAAAAATGAAAAAGCTTAAGCGACATCTATGAGAAAACTGAAGAAGTCAATCTTTTCTGCTTGTATGTAGATCATGAGCCTCTAACATTTCAGGAGGCCATAAAAGAAGAATGTTGGAGAATTGTTATAAAAGAAGAAGTTCATGCCATTGAGAAAAATGACACATGGGAGCTAACTACGCTTCCTAATGGCGAAAAACTATTGGTCAAATGGGTGTACAAGATCAAGCGAAATGCTTGATGGCGAGATCGATCGCTACAAGGCAAGGCTCGTAGCAAAGGGCTATAAATAGAAGTACGGGGTGGACTATGAAGAAGTCTTCGCTCCTGTTGCTCGCCTTGACACTATGAGGATGATTATCTCCCTTTGCAGCCCATCACAGTTGGATGATTTACCAACTAAATGTGAAATCTACATTCTGAATGGAATTTTGGAAGAAAGAGGTCTATATTGACCAACTTTGAAGGCTTTGTTATGCAAGGGGAGGATCACAGGTGTATCGGCTGAAGAAATCCCTCTATGGGTTGAAGCAAGCTCCACGTGCTTGGAATGCTGCGCATCGACAACTATCTTCAGAGAGAACGGCTTGCCCAATATCCATATGAGCATGCAGGTTTATATCTAGAAGAATGCTCATGGTGATATGTTTATAGCATGCCTATATGTTGATGATTTGCTATTTACAGAGGGAAACGATCGACCGATGTTTGATGAATTGAAGGCTATGTTTAAGAAGTTCGAGATGACCAACGAGTTCGATGTCCTTTTTTACGGGCATTGAAGTGAAGCAACAACATGGTGCCATCTATATATCTCGAGAATAAGTATGCTGAGGGAATTGCTTGAAAAGTTCAAGATGGAGTTCAATGTCCTGCATTTTAACAACGGGCTTAAAGCGACAAAGGATGGAGAAGGAAGAAGTGTTGGCACTCGACTATGTTCAGAATACAGAGAAAGCCTAGGTCATAGATAGGCTGATGTTGGGCTTCTGAGTAGGTATATAGAAGCACCAAAAGAATCACACTTCTAAGTAAATCTTGGAAGGATGGATGTGAGGTCTGCACTTCTGTAGGGAAAGTGAAGCAGAATCGGCAGCAGGAAGCGGTTCGAAGTTAAAGGGTCTAAGAAAAGACTTTGCGAGAGGTCTGGTTCGACTGTCGCCTAGGCGATGGTTTGATTCCTTCATTGGTGACATTGAAGATGAAGGATCGGGGAGCTGCAGATGGTTCTTGGCATTAAGAGGCGGAAGGAGGAGTAGGCTTTGGTAATCACGGGAGGAATACCTTGTGTGTGTAGGTATTGATCCCTGGATGTAATAGGCAAAAGTTTGGAGAGCGTTCCCTACGCATCATCTCCTCAAGTTTTCCTCAAGACATGTCCCAGCTCTGAGATGAGGAAAAGCGGGATATCTCATGAGCCTTATTCGGAATGCGGTGGGCGTGTATGCCATGGTCTTTTAGTGACCTAAGGTTATTTCCTGAGGCTATCGTTTGTGAGCAAGTACCCCGATATGCAATATTGGGTAGCGGTGAGATGGTAAGAGGAAGACTGTCATTCTTTTGTGAGACGGGAGCAAAGGTAGTTGGGCATGTGGATTTAGATCCGTGATGACATGATCAATGAAATTCCTATAGAAGTTGAAGTTACGGAAACTTCTCTAGGGCGATGGCGAAAAGAAGGATTCGAGTGTGATCTTGAGCTATGATGTGATGCGAGAGATAAGAAGAAGGTCGATGAGCTTTATATGAAGATTGAAGACTTGGTGGAGATTGTTGAGAAAAGTCTTCAAATTTGAGGTCTAGACGTGGGAGGCTCATTCGGCCGGTGTAGGTTCAAGCCACATGCACGACTCAAAGTCCGATTTTGTTGTTTTTTTTTTCTGTAAGTACGAGCTGAGGTCGAATGGATGTCTCGGCGAAGGGGTCTTACGACCGGTCGAACTTCGGCTAGACTAGGGTCGTGGGATTCACCTGTGATTTGTTCCGCGATTGTTCAGCGGAAACTACGGATTTGAGTCCTTTCGCAAGCGGGATGCGGAAGGAAGTTTCTAAGCTATAAATAGGTATTCTTAGGGTTTTCCTAAGTTATGGGAATGTATGAGAAGGCTTTCTAAAAAGTAGTTCCAGGGTTTTAAAAGGGTTTAGGGTTATCGAAGGGTGTAGCAAGGGTGAGATTCGAGGTTGTTCGAATCGGGTAAGTCCTTTCTCTTTGTAATTTCTATCTTCATAGTGGTGATCTGTAAACTTTGTGCCGTGGTTTTTTCATGAGGGTTTTCCACGTTAAATCGTGTATTCTCTTGTGTGCTTGGTTGCATTGGATTGCTATCCTAGATCTAGATACGTGTGATTCGCGAGTCAAAATCTCCAACAATATGGAGCCCACCAAGTTTTGGCCGTGAGGTTCAAGGCGGTGACCCTTTGAGGATGCGAGTCGACCACGCAAAGTGACACCTTGCAGCCCAGGCCGGAAGTGGAGAGTATGGTTCCATGAGCTCAAGAAATGTAGAGGATCGTCGGTTATCAGATGTTTGAATTTGAGCAAAGCAAGGAGATCCATTTCGTTGGAGAAGTGAGAGGGCAGATCCGAAGAAACATGGAAGGTGGATGGAAGATAGAAGGAGAAATGACCAAATTGCCCATAGGCTCATACGTGGGAACTCCATTTTGGAGTTTGTGAATGCAGTAAAAAGGAATAGTGAGGAGAAATATGGCATGGATTCTCCCATATATTTATAGTGGAATTAAAAGGAATAGTGAGGAGAGAAATATGGCATGGATGGCGGGTTGACAGCCTGCAGGTGGCTTGACCTGCCCTCCCATTTTCCGTCCATATGATAGGTGGGCCGATTGGGCATTTACATTGGCCACTGAAAAAATTTTGTCATGTATAGTGTGATGTGTTTCACATCCTTTTCAATATAAGTTATCTTTGCCTTTATCACTTAAAGATGGTTTCTATGCTAGCAATAGCTCAGTGGTTTTAAACAAGTTGATGATCATAATCTGGTATCAACAATTAGAGTTGACCCGATGACATCATGTGAATATACAGCTTTCATATTTCATTCTGAGATAAAAAATGAAGTTATGTTCATCGAAAGAAGAGATTCACAGAATTTATGTATCAGAATGTAAAGAAAGATGCAAAAGCAAAAAATCTGTTGAAAGTAATAAAAGCATCTTGTGTTTGCAAAATTTACAGAAAGGATTTGTCGAAACAAGAAATACCACGACATCAAAATGCCTATCTGCCATTGGGGAAACATTAACTTTGCTTGGGAACTAGTCAACTAGTTGCTCATTCCTGCAAATCACCAAATTGAATAACAAAACTGTAGCCTGTTTGTAACATAAAAGCACTACCATTACGATTTTATAACATTTGTTTAAACATGAAATCCGACTGTCAAATGCAAACGAAATGGGAGATAGGTAAAAAAATTTGTAATCATTACAAATTTTCATTATACTACAATGGTAATCTCCTATCCAAACATGTACAGGTGTATTTTTCTTGTTGATTTTTGACATTTCAGTAATAGAAGTATCATCATTATGATTTTACCATGCATATCCAAACATGGGAATTTTGGATAGGGATCGGATGGAGAGTCTTGCAGCTTAGACTGACCAGACTAAACTTGCTTAGTTGTTTGTTTCTTTTGGAGCTTCTTGTAGATGTGTGGTTGCCCTCCCTCTTTGTTCGGCCCCTTCGGTATTTTTGGTTCTGGGGGTATGTTCGAGCTTGTGGAGCACCTTGTAAAAAAAAAAGAAAAAAAAAGGTGATTTGTACATGCACAGAATACAATAAGCACCCTCTTTTTTCTGTTAGGGTGCTCGAAATGTCCGACTTATAAGTGTAAGTTCCTCTTTGATGAATGAAAGCTCTGTTCTTGAAAAAAAAAAAAAAAAAAAAAACATGGGAATTTTGGTCAAATTACCTATTTTCCAAGAGACGGGTATTGTAATTTATAACCAATATTGCACTTTTACAATGAATTGCTGATGTAATTCGCAATCCAAAATATATAGCTAAAAATTCTACTGGAATTATAGGATCTAAAAGGCATATCAACACATAGTGATTTCCCACCCTTAAGTCCTATTCATTGCATTGATTTTTATTTTATTTTTTTTTTTTAAGGTGAAATTTTATTAAGCAAAAAAGCTAAAAGGGCACACGACATTTCAAAACGGACTAACAACAGCACAAAGACAAGAAAACAGAAAAGTAAAAAACTTAGAAAAAAAAAAAACAAAAAACGAAAAAAAGAGAGAGAAAACCTGAAGGATATAAATACAACAACAATCAGCGCCATAGAAAAACGCCGCATAAATGTGGACCCCAGAAAAACCCTGCTTCCGCTCCTCTTGTTGCTTGGAAACATTGACTGTTCCTTCTATCCCATAGAGACCATCATACTCGGGTAACAAGGTTAATATCAAGCCATATCCCTCCTCCCAACATTTTCCCCATCAGAGGCATGCCAAGCCAGGAGAAGGTTATTCAGATAGATTGTGGCATATGTGTCAACGGACCGATGCATGATCTAGGATCCGTTCCATACACCTACAGCAAAGGAGCGAGTGAAGTAATAGGTGATTGATAGTCTCCAGCTTGATTATAGCACATCAGGCACACGTTTGGAAGTACCAATCACCTATTCATTGCTTTAATGAGAACCCAAAATCATCTATGCCCTTGCAGAATACAGTAAAGCTCTCAGAACAGAGCAGTCTACTGGAAACATGCAGAAAAGGCAAAAAGGGTACTGTTTGCCTATTTCAACAAGGAAATAACAACATCACGAGAGAGCACAAGAAATCAAGAAATACTATATTTTGATAGATTCATGAATAAGAAATCATAAGACTTCAGGAAATACTAAACTACTCACAAAATACAACATGAAAAAGATCCATGCACAAAATGTAGAAACATACATTTTGATAACATTATAGAATGAAAGTTCATGAAAAGCCTATCTACTAGGTAAAAGGAATCGAAACCGTACTAAGATTAAAAGGTTGACCCTAGGATAACATCTGTTTGCAACCAATTCTTTATTACCCAAACTCAGACAAGGGCATTTTCTAATGTCCCCAACAATTACGTTCAACTAAATAAATATCCAAGTGTAACATGCAGGGTTGTCGCAATAAATTAATTGCACAAGATAGCTGCATGAAAACAACAAGAAATGCAAAATACACCAAGAAGACAGATTGATAGCTATCTCATTAGAGATGCTTGTTATATCATATTTTAATGAAATAAGAATCTTCAACTATCATGAAAATCACATAGTCATGCTTTATGCAGAAATAAATGTTTCATAAAAAACATACCAACTAATCATTTATAGCATTGATCCATTTTTAAGAATCACTACTTTCAATGGCTTGTATGAAAATGAAACCGGATCTTTACTTGTCCCTAAATCATAATTAGATTCTTGTAGATATACCAAATAATCATCTGAAATAGCTGATCTCCTTTCTCTTTGAGATCTCTTTAATGTCATTCCTTGTGATTGTTCTGCAACTGGTTCATTTGTGACATTCTCATTATGAAGTGACTTGATCACTAGATTGTTGTTTAATGTTATCATACCTGCTCGACAACTAGAGAAACAACAATTTCTTTGAAGTTACGGGTATCAGGAACGGGCACCATTTTAACTTTCTTCAATAACTCACATTACGTGATACATCACTCCCACTAATTTCACTATTCTCAAGAAATCTGCGCATTTCCGGTTTCAACAATTCTCGTACTATGGTTAGGGCAATAAAACCTATACCCTTTGGACTTCTCTAGGTAGCCAATAAAGTACCCGCTTACAGTTCTAAAATCCAACTTCTTTTCATGTGGATTATAGCTAGCCTCTGCCGGACAACCCCAAATATGAAAATGTCTCAAACTCGGTTTCTTTCCTGTCCATAATTCAAAATGAGTCTTTTGAATTATCTTACTAGGAACCCGGTTAAGCAAATAAACGGTTGTCTTAAGGGCCTCCATCCACAATGAAATGGATATTGAGGAATTACTTAACATACTCCTAACCATTTTCATAAGATCACGATTACGTCTTTCAGCTACACCATTTCTGAGCGTTAAAAGCCTGCATTGTGGGTCATTGTGCACAAATACCATGCTCTTATAGGAATTTATGCAAACGGTCCACTGGGAGATTGTCTTATTCCATCATCCCTTCAGTAATACTCTACCACCTCTATCGAGATCGAATGATTTTCACATTTCTATCTAATTGTCGCTCAACTTGACACTATATGCCTTTAAAATATTTATTGCTTGAGACTTTTCATGTAAAAATAGACATAACCATATGCGTGAAAAATCATCGATGAAAGTGATAAAATACTTTTTCTCCACCAAAAGACGGTGAGTCCAGAAAGGTCCACAAATATCGGTATGGACAATCTCCAGAAGTTTTCCACTTCTTGTGGTGTCTTTCTTTGTATGTTTGGTTTACTTTCATTTAATGCAATCCACACACACATCGAAATCAGTAAAATCAAGATTTGAAAGAATTCCATCTTTTACCAATCTCTCTATTCTTTCTCTTGGATATATTACTCAGTCTTTTATGCCACAAGAAATAAAATTCTCATTAAATTTGCTACGTTTAGTTCTAACATCATGAGGCAAGGTGAGTGTTTTAGTAAAATTTTTGTTAAGATTAAATCTATATAACCCCTCAGATAAAACACCAGAACTAACAAATGAGTCATTTCTTAACAAACGAAAACCTTTATGTTCAAAATATAAAGCATAACCATCATAATCAAGTCTTAACATGGAAATTAAATTTATAGAAATAGTAGGAACATAAAAAGTATCAAATAGGTCCAAACAATAGCCTAGCTCTAAAACAAACGTAAAGTTCCAATGCCAACAACTGAGTACTTGAGTTCCATTTCCTAAGACTATAAAATCTCATTTTCCTTTATGTTCTGGATCGAAAGGTATCCTTACATCGAATTTGAAACATGAATAGTATAACCAGATTTAATCCACCATGTATTAGAAGGAACTTGTGTCATATTTGATTCAAAACACACATAAACTAAAAACTTACCATTCTTTTCGAACCAAGCTCTACATTTCGGGCAATTTTTCCATATATGCCCGCAACCATAACAGAAATAACATTTCTCGGCTCCATTATGTTCGCTTCTTATTGGATCCCATTAACATGAGAAGGTCCAGTGAATATTCTTTTTCGGTTTCTTTCTTTTTGTTTCAACTCCATGACTCATAACATTAACTGAATGTTGTACTTGTTGCCTAAGCCTTACCTCTTCTTGAATTAACATACTCGCCAATTCATTTACATTTCACTTTTCTTTAATAGTATTATAGTGAATCTGAAATGGCCCATATTGAGTAGGCAAGGAATTCAGAATGAACTGAACATGGAAAGTTTCCTCAACATTCATACCCAGAGATTTGAGTCTGGTAGCTAGATAGGTCATTTCAAGGACATGCTCATTCATTCCACGACTACCATCAAATTTTTACTGGTAGTAAGTTCAGCCATTAATCCGATCTTCCACAGCCTTGAAATATTCCTTTGCATTTTCAATTTGAGAAAGCGTTGATTTAATATTGTTCGCAATGCACATTCGCATAAACATGATGCTTAATTTGTTCGATCTTTTCCATGACTTAAATAAAGCTTGCTGCTCCGAACTGCTTGTTTCAAATAATAGCAATTTCCAGGTTTGTCAATTCGCAATGCTTAAGTCAAGATCCAGAACACAAAAGTGGCGAACATGTTCCTTCGATCAAGAGAAATTAGTTCCAATAAAGATTGGAACAGAAGAAGCTAGCGAATGAAGCGAAACAGGAATTGACACTACAATAAAATCAACATAACATTAGTGTTTTGAGAAAATCATTTTCATTCGTAATATTGCGTTCAATCTTTGAATTAACTAATACAATATACTAATATTCAAACTCAGTGGTAATTTTCATTTACCTAGACATAATTGATAACCCCTTCAAGTTTGATTGGTTTGTCACCTTTGGGCATCCATTCCAATCTCACTTTCATTCTATCAATTAACTTAATTAATTTAATGACTACTTGAAAGTTGGTGCACCTTTGGGTCAAACCATAATAATCAAAATAATCATTCCATAATAATTTGGCAAAGTCATAATTCAATTCAATATTTATAACTTTTCTCAGCAAGATCACTTTGGTGACAACATGCTACCCATAATATAAATATTGATTGATAAATAACCAAGCAAAAATCTATCCACGTTCAAAATAGATATTAAGTCCAATAAAACAACAAAGAGAATTTTATTCAGCCACAAAATCAGATTTTGAATTAGCCAGTGGGTTTCATATAATACATGCAACAAATCTGAAATCAACTCACACGAAATCAAGTTGATAACGTGCAATTCCATCACAAATTAAAACAAATAGTGAAATTCCAATAAATTCGGCCAATATTTCATGAATTCAATTAAATCCGGTAAAATAACAATACAATGAACATTCGAATTTATCAATTAGTTATGAGATATAAATTTGTGTTCTGAACATCATAGAACACAGAATATTGCATACAAATTATAAGGAAAATCATGATAGTTTCAACCATAGCTTTGATCTGCATGTTATATCATATTTTAATGAAATAAGAATCTTCAACCATCATGAAAATCACATAGTCATGTTTTATGCAGAAATAAATGTTTCATAAAAAACATACCGGAATCTGCCATAATAAAATCTTCTTTTGAAGAAGACTTGTAGCAATTATTTCTCTCACTTAACCCTTTTTCTTTGATTTACCAGAACGTATGGGAAAATATGATAAAAGAAAATATATAGGTAGAGAGAGGACAGTTCCTACGTGCAAATGAAACAGTTATCCTACTCCCCATAAAAGTAAGCAGATAGGAGAAATAACCTCCCATATTTTCTCTCACCCTTTAAGTAACCATGCATATCTTTCTAAAACCAATAACCACCTTATCTCATTAAGTCCAAATAATGTCCATATTAACATTTCATGTGGGACATATTTCATAACAATGTTGTCACAGAACTTTGTGGTGCATTCAAGTAATGCAATTGCAAGTGTTGATGCTGAGAATCCACAAGTCATGCGAGGGCTCACCCTAGACTAGACGGTCTGTGGATGAGCTTTAAGGGGTTACTGATCAGACCACGACGGGGTGGATTGTTGGACTCCATTTGTGTGAGAAGGAAAAGAGGATTACTAGGTAAGCAGTAAACCTAGAATCAGAAAAGAATCCTCGATAAGTCTCAATCCATACTCATTTGCTTAACCTCACTCACATCATGCATAAATACGAATAAATTCTGAAATAAAATCTTCCAGATTCAATACAGCAGATGCATCTCGAGCAGGCACACATGTGAAAAGCAAAAAATCAGATGTAACAAATAACAATGATTTAAAAAGGCGAGAATATACTTTCCATCTTGAAGGAAGTAAATTTCTACTTTGCATAGAGGAAAAAAACAGAGAAATGAATTTCTCTAATCAATTTCTAACAATATTTCCGAAGAACTAATATAAAGAGAATACGATTATTGAGAAAGATTATTCTTTCTTTCTTTTTTTTTTTTTTTTTGAAAGGTAAGATTATTCTTTTAATAATTTGTGATATAAGAAAATTCAACATTGTTAATTTGTAGTAGGGTACAAATTATATAAAAGGAGAATCGGACCATTCTGACAAAGAATGTTGATTGTTAGCTTCACCACTACAAAAAAGTCAAACAAATATGCCCCCTAACCAAAGCACAAAACAAAGCATGATTTGGTGGACTAGATATACTATATTGAAATACAAAAATAAGGATTAAAAAAAAGTCAGAAAGTAAATGGTGATGACACACTAATACATTCTACCTGCAATGATACTATTTTCCTGTGGATTAATCTGACCCTACCACTCAATATCTTATGTTTGATCCCCAAAATAGGCCTGGATTAATGTACCAAATTGAGTTTCTCTACTTCTCTTATAGTTTTAGTTGAGGAAAAAGTGGAAAATGAAAAGGCACTATTGTAATGGACCAGTTCACCCTGTATCACATAACGGCCGGCCGGATATGGCCATATAATAACCAATTTTCAAAATCGTGTGCATGCATCTCTAAATCACCTATGTGAAAAGCACTATGAGATGGGAAATGTAGTTGTAGGTAGAAAAAAGCACCACATAAACACCCCCAAGCAAGCTTTTCTAGGTATGTCTCATTGTTGAGTTGTGGCAAATTCAATTGTCATCTTTAAAAAGGATGACATGCTTGTTATAGAAAGGCAAACAGTAAGTTGCCCTCAAAATGTTTTGCCTTGCACAAGAGCAAACTATGCCCAAAAGTGAGTTCTAGTGCAGTAGGAGTGATGCAAACAACACGTTCCAACAAAGAATCTTGTACCAAGGTACTGCTACAGAACCTCATTGATCACTCCCCAAGTATAGGGTTGTGATGTAGTAATAAAACTCGGTAAGACCGAGGTTCGAATCCCAAGGGACTGGAACTTGTACGTTATATGAAACTAAGTAGAAATAGAACTAGAATGAGATGAAATCTAAATCGGTTATAATTTGAAGAATAATGATGAAATATTAATCTAAAACTTTAGGAAAAATCGAGAAGGAAAACTAGGGATTCAGAGGATCCACTTGTAGAATCGGGAGATCTTATGCTGGATTAAAAATCAGGTAAATTAACTGAACTGCCGTTGATATTGTTTTCAAGAGATGAAAGGTATGTGAATTAGAATGGATTCCATCACCAAACCATGCCCAAGAGACAAAGCAAACAATAGAATTAAACTAATTTCCAACCAATCAATGTATGAGAAAGTTAGGAAGGGTACCGACATCCAACCATGCCCAGGAGACGATGGTGAACAACGGGGCTTCGACGTCATAAACATAAAGAGGAAAAGAACATGCTCAAAGCCATTGCAGACCCATTGTAATTTCAGTCACAACAGACCATTAAAGACTGAAAACATTCCCTTAAAAAAAACCAAATCAACATCCATTCAGTCTAAACAAAGGCACAAGCAAAGAGGCCTCCCATCATGCTACAAGCTTCACCTCTTAACCCTAGCTAAGAGGTTTAGCCACACATGATTGGGCTAATCATCTTTGAAAGAAAACACCTGAAAAGAAATAAAAAATAAATAAAAAGAAGAAAAAAACTCTCTCGTTGAGAAAACCTCCCAGCCGTGGAAACTCTTCTCTCTTTTGCTCCAGCCGTGGAAACTCTTCTCCCCCCTCCCTGTTCTCCCTCTCTCCTTCTTATAGCAATAGGAAGTTCGTCAGTTTGTTGGATTGCCAAACTCCTCGAGTTGGTGCGGAAGGTTTTTCGCACTGCGTATATGGGCGGAGAACCGACTCCCCAGCATTGCCATTGAGCGTAAGATCTCCGCTCAAATGCATTTTTTTCTACAAAGGCTTGATCCAAGACGTTCGTGGTCTTGGATCTAGTCCAGTCCCACCATGGATGATTTAGACGGTCCGTATAAAAGATTCGATCCTCTCCAAGATTGCAATTAGCCGGATTGGCCGGGCTTACTTGAACCGCGTAAACAGTCTGAAACGATCGACTCTGGACTCTCTGTGGGACCCACTTACCTCGTCATTTGCAAAATCTAAGCCGTCCACTAGATTTACCTCGAAAATTCTGGGGATGGTCTCGATTGGATCGCTTTTAGTGCGGCCCAAAGAATCTTGCTTGCGGCCATTCGTTACGTATTTGAACTACTGAAACCTCATCGACACTGTTTCTTCGAATTTGGTCACCTAAGTGCTTGAAGTATATGGGCCTCACGTGGTTCCAATGGACGGTCCCGCATTGTCCAAATGGATCGAAGAAGTTGTGTGAGCCCATAAACAGTAGGAAAATTCAATTTCCCAGTTATTTCGCACGCGCACCGCGAGTTCACGCTGG
>JASAUF010000600.1:24912500-25010275 GCA_030180095.1 Magnolia changhungtana | reverse complement strand
ACCTTGATTAGACTACTGAATACATGCAACACAAAAAATTATAAAGGAGACCTGACCTTGACTATAGCAAGGGAGACCCTCCGATGCCTAAGTTAGAATTCTTGAGGAATCTAAATCTAGTCACTTATGGGGTAACTGATGGGGTAACTGGTGCGTACCTTTAACTATAGATGGAACTAGGCCTAAAGTTGTTTACGTGGATGGAAACGATCCCTGATTAATAGGTGAATATGATTTTCATTTCTCAGCCGTTCCACGAGATCTCGGTGATGATAAGATCAAGTGGTCGAGATCTGAAAACATATGAAGCCGGTGACTGAGGTTGGCTCGGAGGTCGACCCTCCGAGCCGACCTTAGGATCCAAGGTCGGAGGTTGTCTTGAGGACGATCTACTTGAGCTTGGCCCTTAGTAGGCCGAGGTTAGGCTTTCAACGATTCAATTTGTGTCATGTGGATAGGTCTTTAGAATCCTTCCTTGGGGACCTTGAGCTGCGCGAGTATGGCAGCCCTGCATTCGATCTTGTGCGGGATCATGTCTCGGATGGTTCAACAGAGGATCTTAGCGGGAGCATGGGAATGGATGGGACCGTGACAGGGCTTTGTGTTTGTCCTCTTTCGAAGGAAGCGGAGGTACTTTATCTTCTGGCGAACGAGGCCATTGGGCAAGCAAATCTCCTCGCAGTGGATCACTACTATTATCTGGCCGTTGAGGAGCTCCATGGTCAGGATCGACGCCAGCGGACGATGCGACATACACAGATATCCGAGCTGACCTCATCTCTCTGATAAGTTCATTTTTACCCATAACAAACTGCATCACTAAACTTACTTCAATGGGATGATCCGTGCAGTCAAAACATTGTCCATGTAAATCAATGGTTAAAGATAATGATTCCAAATCCAGGTATTTCTAAATCCAAGGTGCCAAATGAGGCCTTAAGTTCTTATTTGAACCCTCGACACAACATAAGTGGCCATGTAAATTGCTGGATTATGAGTTTATAATGGAATTAGAAAAAGAATAGGAAAATGGAGCTGCTGATGTCTTATACAAGATGCGTGATGAGGGAGCTGAGATCCTAACCATCTCTATACTGGCGTTCATGTGGCTAGATAATTCCATCCATGCCCTAGTGTTTCTTCATCGAAGATACTCTCTAGGTTCCTCAAGGGACAAGCTGCCTATTAGGTATCTTGGTCAGCTTGTTGAGATATGGGCCAATTCTAGGCTAGACTCTACGTCTATTGGGTCTAATTTAAGTGTGCAGCTCAATTTCATCTGTCCATTAATCTCTACCACATATAATACTTTAAAATTTAAAAGAATATTACAAGGTATTTTGGAAACTAGGGGAGGGTATTTAGGTAATATTGTATTATTATTGAGTGTGGAATATTGCATATTTCCTGCATTTATACCTTGGTTTTATAAACACGATAGTGTTTAATCAATTTAATTATGTATGTTTTCATGTGCGAGGTGATTTCGAGAGCTTAAGGTGAAATTGATGTCAAAAGGAAGATTTATTCTCAAAAGATTACTAAACGAAGATTTGAAAATTTGAAAATCATTAATGAAGAATTCACATGGCAAAGATTAAAAAATCAAGTGAGAAATGAAGAGAATAAAAAATTTGAAGTGAGGAAAATGAATCCTGAAATTGTCTTGAAAATAAATATATTCCTGAAATTGACCTGAAAAAGCATATTCTGAAACTCCGAGTCTATTTTGAAAAACTGTGCAGAGTGAGTAAATTTGAGGTGGTTTAAACTCCGAGTTTATTTTGAAAAACTGCGCAGAGTGCGTAAATTTGAGGTGGTTTCTAAATTTTTTCAACTTAGGGTGAAAGTTGGAGTTCCATAATTATAAATAGGACTCCCTAGGATGCTCCAAAAGATCTTGTAGGGTTTGGAAAGGTCTCAAGGAGTATATACAAGGGTGGAGTAACCGCTAAAAAGTTTTTCTTTCTTAATTTATTTTTCATGCTTTGTTTAAGAGATTCAGTTTCAATCAAGTCTATGCTTGGTTAAACCTCTTAGATAGGGCTAAGAGGTGAAACTTATAGCTTGTTTGGATGTTTATTTTGATTTGATTCTTATTGTTATTGAACTTCATTGACTTATAGTTTGAATTTAAGAAATATTTTCAGTTTTCTATGGTTTGTTGTGACTCAAATTACAATAGATGTTGTGATAGCTTTGGATATCTTCTTTTCGTGTTTTGAGATTGTGAGATTGGTAAATCCTGTTGTTCACTATCGTCTCCTGGGCATGGTAGGGCGATGAAATCCCTTCCAATCATCACGATTCTCCTCCATTGAGAATTAGGTCAACGAAAAATTCAGATTTATTTTAAATTGCTTTATCTTTCAATTGGATAGGATAGGACTCCGATTCTAATTGTGTTTCTTGAATCAAGTAAGGTAGCAACTTGAAAGCTATAAGTGGATCCTTGGCACCCTAGTTCTCACCTTTAAATTCATAAGTTTTAATCAACATTATTTACCATTACTCTCAATTATTCAGATTTCAATTTAGATTTTTTTGTAGTTCTAGTTCTAGTTATTTTCAGAATAAGTACAAGTTCAGTCCTTATGAATTCAACCTCGTTCTTATCGAGTTATTATTACATCACGATCCTTCACTTGGGTTGTGAACAATTATCCAAATATGACTCAGGAATTTACTCGAGTCATTGTATTTTTAGGCCTGTGGCCGCGTCTTAAATTTCATGCCTGAAAATTAATCAGGAATGTGGACCATTGCTCTGATATTTCTCTCCTATCCACAAATTGAAAGTTATGTTGATTTTCCTATCATGGAAGTTTTTGGGCATGGTCCATCCACGGTTAGCTGCAACCGTTCACACTAGTCTGGATGGCCCAAATGGGCCCCACTAATGATTCCTCCTTAGTCCTTCCATCAGATAACCCATTTTAATTTTAACATTGTTTTCTTTAATTAGCTAACGGTGCGATTTGGTTACATGTGGAAATGAAAATTCAACAGATGATCGGTGCCATACAGTGCAAATGCTTGGTGGGATGCATTTTGGGTGGGCCATAAAACTGAAATCGGATCCATTGGCTGCCATTTCTATCTCAATTAATTCAGTATCAGAACTTTTCATCTGGGATCTGAATTGTAACAGATGTGGACTTTGTGGCATATGTGAGATGGTGGGCCCAGATTGATTCAAGTAGGCCCTCAATGCAGATCTCATCATAAAACTGACAAAGGATGTGGGCCCAGATAAAGATAGAAAGAAAATAAACCAACCTCTTAATTTTTCAATTTTACAAAATGATACTTTGTTTTATGATCAAAACACAATCAGTAAGAAGATGGACGGTCAGATATCAATCTTTTTATTGATAATAAGACATCCTTATTTCTAGTATTAGCTATAAGATGGTAGTTGAAGGCGTGTATGTGTGTGTTTGATCAGTCGCCGCATGTAACGCCCCGGATTTCGTAACCCGAGTTTTGTACTCGTTTTCCGAAATCCCAAGAGTTAACTTACAAGGATAGCCCACATTTCGCAGTAATAATTTTTTTTTTCTTTTCTTTCATAAGTATAAGTGAGCAATCGCAACGGAAGCAAACAAACCACACATGGAGGAAGTTTCTAAAATATATCTCGACTTATACAAATGGTTGCCCATAGGGCTTATACAAACTAATGACTCAAAAATCAAATGAAATGAATAAAAAAAATAGGAACTTTAGAATAAAAAGTCGCAAGATTATCCAGTTCTTCGTGCTCCACATTAAAGTTAACCTGTACGTCATTTATATAACCTGCACCAACTGAATACGGTTTGATAGCGTCAATGGCTATCACAGTGAGGTATACCCTCCAAGATTACCAAGCATCACAATAGTAAAAAAATGGAATTCAAATAACTCAGGAGAATACAATATCCAATGTAATATTCATAAGTAAAATACAAAAGTATACAATTTATGTTTCCTAAGTGACATATAGGATAATACCACCTGTACATAAGAATACAATCCACTTCACACCCAATATTCAATCGCCAACTTAATCTTGATTAATGAATGAATGTATGAATGCAATCAGCCTGGGGATGCACATCAAGCTGAACAAATGAATGGACCGTTTAAACAGTTGGCCCATTCATACATGATAACGGGTCTTTCAAACAGTCAACCCATTCAAAATGCAAGAAGGGTCATTCGAACAGTACACTGGTCTTTCAAACAGTCAACCAGGTACCCGATAACGCCCACGTGCCATGTATGCATGATTAACCCAACCGTCATTAGTCCAATTTACAAACAGAATATCAAAGAAGCTCAAAGGTCACTATGGGGGGCCAAGAACGAATAGGCCGCGACATGCTCGGGCATAGTGTCCCATTCCACCATCCCCGGCTCATGAGACTTAAACAGGTAAGATTCTAAGACACTCAGATGATTATTAATAATATTTATAAAATAAAGAATCCAAGGCATTCCATTTATTAGGATCTCTACAACTAGTGGCCCCTTATGATTCGACATGTAGACATTACCATTACAAGTCCAGATATACTTCTAACAACAAGAGTCATTCCAATATGCCACATTGGCACCAAGTCCTTCAAGGACACCACCAAATGTTACAATCCACAAACTACATGAACACAAATCATCCATGAGATGGTAAGTCTACGACCACATAACATTTAATTTATTCACGACCGGCCACTAGCTCGAGAATACTCCAATATACATATTCACTAATATATAACATTAAATTTCAATTACAACTTAACACAACCAATTGTTAAACCAAATTATAATTAATTCAATATACATTATCAAACAAATACACATGTAAGTACACATCCAAACTAAACTAGAGAAAATAATTTCACATTCAAATAAATTATAACTCTATAGGATTTAGATCATTAATTTCTACAACTCAATAGATGTACTTACATACACATGCAAAACAAATCAAGGAATGTGCACATATAAAGGTGAGTCATCTTAAAAATGAATATCAACAATTCATAACTCGATCATACATGTAAATTAGTCATTAACATGATTAGTTAATTAATTTAAAAGAGAATTTAATGAACTATTATAATGAAAGTAAGCTTGAAGGGTGAATCCTCACCTTAGGGTGTGGGTTCTCTTCAAATATGGTTCAAGTGCATGTACTAACTTGAGATTAAGTCCAAACCCACAGAATTTGAAAACGAATCGACATAACTCAGTTCCATCTCAATCCCAACAAGGTGAACCTTGATGAAGCAATTGGGAAACAAAATCTCCCACCTAACAAATATAAATGAATTTAATTAATTTCTATTAAAAAGATTTTAAAATTAAAACCATATAACTCAACTCAGCTTGCATTCACACAACCTAGCTAGATTAATATACATAGACTCACTTCTAATAACAAGGGCTGCAAACCATTCAACCCAACCTGACTCCAACTGAGTCGACTCGGTAGTGCCACCAGGTGGACTGGACAACACCCTACACTGATCTATTTCTCTCTCTCTCTCTCTCTCTCTCTCTCTCTCTCTCTCGATAACTGGGCTGAGTCAAACCTATAGCACACTCTGGTTGCTGAACCAAAATGACCAGACCTGATCAAGACTAAATTCCATGGAACAACCGAGTCAACTCGGCTCAACTCGGAAACAACTCGGCCCCGAACACAACTCAATCTCTACCTTCCTTTCTTACCTTTTCTATAAACTGACACACCTATCCAAAACCTAGATTTGAACTAAGCTTAACCCAAACTCGGTCTCAACTCAGCCCAATACTTATCTGTCGAGTTAACTCGGTAGTGCCACGATGATAACTCGATAACTCCTTGACTTGCTAATCTTCTAAAAGAAATATCCATTACCCTTCTCATGCCATGGATTAGATTCAATCCAACTCAAATTGTATTTACCACGAAATTCAGCAACACAAGGTGAGAGAACTCGTCCGCTGCATGATTGAGTCAAACCGAGTGAACTCATCTCACTCACTCTCCCACTTTCCTTATTAATGATCGAACCTCAGTGAAATTTCATTGCTTAGGAAAAAAAATCAGGTGACCTACCTGGAAAGTGAACCAGATCTGGAATTGGTGGCCAGTCACGATTGACAATCCGTGTTTTCTGATGAGGAAGAAGGTGAAGCTCCAATGACGGATTTGAGATGGGGCTTCATTCCTTTGAAACTCTTACACTAAAGGGTCTAGATCTGTTGTAGAAAACTTGTGGAAATCTAACAAAGTGAAGCTTCATGAGCTTTTAATCGATGGGTTTGAAGGAAGAAATGGTTTTGGAAAACTGGGAAGAACTAGCTGTAGCTGCGAATTCTCTCCCCATAGCTAGGGATTCTGGGATTATTTGGGATATTATATACCGATTTGAAGGGCCAGGATTGATCTAGATTGGCTTCTAAAAATCCACGGACGGCTAAGATCGGGTTGGCGCTCGAACGGAAAAAGATTCCTTCCGCATTTTAAGTTGTAAAAAACCTAGCATCGAGGAGGGATACACGGCTAGGATTGTTTGTAAGTGAAGGGGTGAGATCGAAAGGTTCCCACGCACGTGGATCACAAGCTTACGTGGATAACAGAATTCCCATTTTCAGAAGTCGATCAAACACAGATGGTTTGTGTCTGAGTCGGTGAATACATGTGAGCTCGTCTTCGTATGAACCAAATTGGGGTTTGCTCGAAATTGACCCACCAGTAAGATGGATGGTTTGGATCATCTCTAAGATCCAAGATAGTGGGTCACAACGAACTGAAACAGAACTCTTCCATTTAAACCAAAACTAGGCGGGAACGTAAGAAAGGAAGAAGGAGATTTCCTTCTTTCGGAATCTTTCTGTTGGGCTAGAGATACAGTGCACCGCGTGTGCACACAATTTGTGCCCACACACCATTCCAAAGTGGGGTCCACATTGATGCCTTGTGGAATCCACTCCGACCATTAGATTCTAAACGTTCAACTAGAACATCTGTCCAAAGATAAGACAATCTCTAAAGCTTAGGTGGATCATACACATGAATGTTGTCTTATTTATAGCTCTAGATCAATATTACGGTCAGATTGACTCCAATCCAACCATCAACGGTTAGTAACACCCCATGATAAAAATATGGGTTGTTACAATCTACCCCCCTTAAAGAGAATTTCGTCCCCGAAATTCAACACTTCTATCATAAACGGAGACGATGACACTCTACTTTGTTGTATTACTCAACATTCACTAATTTATCTATAAATACGTATATATGTATAATTACATACAACCGACTATTAGAATTGGGTTATTATAATCTACCCCCCTTAAATAGAATCTCGCCCACGAGATTTGATAATGTACATCTCAATCATTAACATTACAAGTAGTAAAATTATCTTACTAGTCTACCTTATTTCTCATATGTCGACATGTGTAGTCACAACCCAAATTCATAACCCAATAGATCTAAATTCATCATAATCCATGCATTTATTTATTTATTTATTTACTAAGAGTCTAAAAGAAGCAGTACACACACCAATATCATAATTTCCCATATTATCACAACAAATGCATAAATAAGAATATTTATTACTAATATTATATCTTCTTCTTCCCTTTTTTTTTTTTTTTTTTACATGATTGTTTCTAATTGTTTGGAGTAAAAATTCTTATTTTCAATATTAGAGATAACACGAAAGGACAGTTTTAGTGGGTCTGAGACTGATACACTAATCCTCTGCCTGCAGAGTAGTGGATTCATTGGTATCATTTCCTAATCCTGTTGAATATCGGTCTTCTGCTTGATCAGAGCATTGAGTCCATTGATAATTATCAGGATTCAGAATTAAATCAAACCGCGTACACTTCGCTTTAACAAGATTCCGTCAATTCGTGATCCCGATAATTTTAAACATTTGAGAAATATCACATAAATTTTCATTTCATCAATTTTTATTTCTTTATTATTATTTTTTTTACAAGCAAATTTCCTCTGGTCCATGAAGAATAAGCCCCTTTTAGTCCATTCTTAGTTAAACTCAACCTTAAGTGTAAACAAATATTTGAGAGATGGAAGTAGTCAAAATACTGCATCTTGATAGCCCCTCAAATTCATTTATTTATAAAAAAAATCTTTGAAATAATCACCTATTGACATTATTACAAAAACTTTCAGATTTAGGCTCTTAAATTTAATGAGAGTTTTCCCATGATAAAACAAAGTTTCGATCCTGGGCCTGTGGGTTATGGGTCCACTTTAATTGTTTCCATTTATTTAAAGTGGAGATGATATTATTTCAAACTATGAAAAATTTTGAGAGAAACTAATAAGTTCTAAATTTCTAAAAATCAAGTTAAAAGAGTATTCATGTTTGATTTAATGTACATCATGGTGGGGATTTATTCTCCACGGTATCTAAGTTCAGTTTCTAAGTTCAACGGCTATCCAAAAGATTTCAAGGGAACCTACAATTTGAGTTTCTATATTCACAAAATAACCTGACGCTAAGGGAATTTCGTCTAAGTTGAAATTTATAATTTTCATCAACATAAATTTGAGTCATTTGAGTTTGTACAAGTCCATTTCCCCAAGTCCTGGTTTATCAAAACTCGCTCTGATACCATTTTGTAACGCCCCGGATTTCGTAACCCGAGTTTTGTACTCGTTTTCCGAAATCCCAAGAGTTAACTTACAAGGATAGCCCACATTTCGCAGTAATAAATTTTTTTTTTCTTTTCTTTCATAAGTATAAGTGAGCAATCGCAACGGAAGCAAACAAACCACACATGGAGGAAGTTTCTAAAATATATCTCGACTTATACAAATGGTTGCCCATAGGGCTTATACAAACTAATGACTCAAAAATCAAATGAAATGAATAAAAAAAAATAGGAACTTTAGAATAAAAAGTCGCAAGATTATCCAGTTCTTCGTGCTCCACATTAAAGTTAACCTGTACGTCATTTATATAACCTGCACCAACTGAATACGGTTTGATAGCGTCAATGGCTATCACAGTGAGGTATACCCTCCAAGATTACCAAGCATTACAATAGTAAAAAAATGGAATTCAAATAACTCAGGAGAATACAATATCCAATGTAATATTCATAAGTAAAATACAAAAGTATACAATTTATGTTTCCTAAGTGACATATAGGATAATACCACCTGTACATAAGAATACAATCCACTTCACACCCAATATTCAATCGCCAACTTAATCTTGATTAATGAATGAATGTATGAATGCAATCAGCCTGGGGATGCACATCCAGCTGAACAAATGAATGGACCGTTTAAACAGTTGGCCCATTCATACATGATAACGGGTCTTTCAAACAGTCAACCCATTCAAAATGCAAGAAGGGTCATTCGAACAGTACACTAGTCTTTCAAACAGTCAACCAGGTACCCGATAACGCCCACGTGCCATGTATGCATGATTAACCCAACCGTCATTAGTCCAATTTACAAACAGAATATCAAAGAAGCTCAAAGGTCACTATGGGGGGCGCGCGCAACCCAGCATAGGCCGACAGCTCGGGCATAGTGTCCCATTCCACCATCCCCGGCTCATGAGACTTAAACAGGTAAGATTCTAAGACACTCAGATGATTATTAATAATATTTGTAAAATAAAGAATCCAAGACATTCCATTTATAAGGATCTCTACAACTAGTGGCCCCTTATGATTCGACATGTAGACATTACCATTACAAGTCCAGATATACTTCTAACAACAAGAGTCATTCCAATATGCCACATTGGCACCAAGTCCTTCAAGGACACCACCAAATGTTACAATCCACAAACTACATGAACACAAATCATCCATGAGATGGTAAGTCTACGACCACATAACATTTAATTTATTCACGACCGGCCACTAGCTCGAAAATACTTCAATATTGTAAGACCCGACCCTAGTTCCCATGTGTGCAGGTGTGTGTGTGAGTATGCATCTTGTTCATCATGGTCTCGCGGTCCTACCGGTCAAATTCCGGTGACCCGCAACCCTCGGATTGTGTTTACAGTCACCTTGAGTTTGGTCACGTAGACCCGACTCGGATCGACTTGAGAGCTATGCCATTTCGTTCGTATCGTCGTTGCGGTTCCAACGACGCATCTTGTGCGTCAATCCGACCTATGGATCAAAAGTTATGAGCATTTTATCATGTGGCCCACTTTTGTACAAAAGCATGTAGACCACCTCCATGACACAATTTCCCATGCACACCACACACACACACACTACACTATTGCATGGAATAAACACTACCCACCCTAAACACTACCCATACCTAACCTATCCTAGCAACATTGTTATTGTCACCATAGGCTATGATTACTTCTCTTAAATAGTTTTTTTCTCTCTCTTCCCCTCTCATTTCCCTTCATTGCTGAAATTTCCAGCAACTTCTCTTCCTTCTCCCTCTCTTCTCTAGCCCCCTTACCCCCATCATACTCTCAATCCCTCCATTTGAACTAGATCTCCACCATTGAAATCCATTCTTTGCTCCAAGAGCTTTATGGAGTAGAAGTTTGGGAGTGAGATCACAAGTGGGTAACTATGATCTTGCTGATCTAATTTTATATCTTTAAATCTTCTTATTTCTTTTGTATGGATCATATGGGACCCACCAATCTATGGTGGAGACCCCATTTGACCCCATGGATGTGGCCTTTTGGCCCATCCTACATGCATGTCATAATCCATGATGGGGCCATTCTCCATGGACCCCATCATGATGTATGTAATGATCCACTCCATCTCAAGGTCATCTAGACCTAAGGATCATGTTGGGATGACATTTCAACCATCCATAGCAATTATAGATCATGCATGTAGTGATTTCATGTTGCGTGTACAATCAATGTAGTTATATGGGTATGATTCTTTCTTGGGAGGGCCCATTACTGGCGGGGCCCTACCCTATGGCCGGATTATGTTTCTTCTCCATATTTTCTTTCCTATCTTTATAGTAAATCTGATGTATGTGGGGCCCACTTGATGTGCCATGCAACTAGGCCCAAGTGGTTAGACATCCAGGCCCACCTTGTTGCCCCATATTGTTGGCATGTTTTGGACAGCCTTTGGGCTTGATTTTATGGATGATCTTGGAAGGGGCTTGGGTCTGAGAGTTGTGTGACCCATCTACGTGGACCCCACCCTGAGAAAATGCTGATTTATTTTCCTTTTAATTATCTTTTGGGGTGGTTTGGACAGTAGCATGTTGCTGTCCAAATCTGCCTGGACAGATTTTTGGGCCACTTTGGGGCCTGATTTATGGGTCTTTGGTGGGAATACTGAAATAAAATAATATATGATTCTTGTAGCCTTATGACCCACCTGCAACCATACCAAATTTCAGCCCCATCTGACCTTCATTGGGGTCCCAAGGGTGTGGTCCAAGTGAGGTGGACAGTCTGGATTTTCTGCACTGTTCCAGCAACATCCCACCCTGGACAGGTTGGAATTTCGAAATTTATTAAAATATTTTTGGGTATCTAAAAATTATGAAAATTTACAGGAAGGTGGTCCACTGATGGTGGGACCAACCTACAAAATTTTGGGGCCAATGGACACCTGTACACACCATGGTGGTAGCTGGACCGGCCCATTATAATCTGGTGTCCAGATCAGTCCGATTTCCAGGGTAGATTGATTTCTTTAAATAAATTAAAATATTTTTAAATGTCAAAAAATTATAAAAATTTGTGGAGTTTTTTTCCACCTATGGTGGGACATACCTACCAAGTTTCAGAGCCAATGGACCCCTATGCACACCGTGGCGAGGTCCGGATTGGCCCATCACATTGGGACGTCCAGGTCTGTCCGATTTTCTAGACAGACTGCATTGTTCAAATTAATTAAAATACTTAGGAATATCAAAAAATTATAAAATTTTGTGGGGGTGTGTCCTACCTATTGAAGTATCACTCTGTAAAATTTCAGTCCCAACTGACCCCATTTGGGCATCCAAAAGAATGGGCCAAGATGGTTAGCTTGCCAGAATTTTCTGCTGTACAGTCCAGCAATATGCCTTGATAAAAATTATAATTCAAAAATGTTTCCTCTGATGGTGGGCCACCTTTTTGGGTTTCCTCAATTTGTATGCATGATGAGGGACCTTGGCCCTCAATTCCTATAGTTTTAGAGGCCCTGGGCCCACTCCAATGGAGTGCCCAAATTTAGGACAGCAACATGTTATAATTATGTTTGGCCTTTGGGCTGAAATTTTGAAGAGTGGGGCCCAACACATTGTGAAGAATCTTAGAGGTAATAATTTATACCTTTAGTTCCTTAAATGTTGGGCTTAATAATACACTTTTGAGGCCCACCACAGTTGAATTTAATTGGGTCCATGAATGTGGTTAGTTATTGAACTCTTTAAGCCCAATTCGGCTGGAACTTTCTAGAAAGGCCCATTGAACTCTTGGGCCATTTTTACCATACTATTGTGTTGGATTAGTGGGCCAGGTTGTAGGCCCAACTTACTTGACTAAAAGCATGACATTTGCCCATGTGATTTGAGCAATGGGCTGCCCACTAGGCCACAACAATATATGGGATTAGTAGCCTTTATGTTGGGCCCTAACCTTTCCCCTATGGGCCCATAGTGGTATATATGGGTTGGGCTGTGTGTTTCCCTTGAACCCATGTTTTGGTTAGGCCTTGGGCCGCCTTTCTAAAGCCCAACATGAATGTATGTAATAGCTGCCCATTTCTTATTTCTAATGTTGTGTGGGCCTTGGGCCTTGATCCGTAATCAATTAGAAATGGGCTACCTCTTGGGGACCAATTGTGGTTGGATGTCCACATTGGTGGCCCTAAGGTAGGCCCATGGGCTTCTATGGGTGGTTAAAGGCCCACCATAGACCCTTGCTAGGCTCATTTCATCTATTTAGGCCCATATCATTGTTCTCCTTAGTCTTATGGGCTACCCCAGGTATATGGGCCCCCACTAGAGGTTGTATTCCTTATGAGGAATTGGTTAAGTACCTAGGCCCTTCATGGTTAGGTAGAGAGTTCATCTTCACCTCATTGGCACCCCTATTCATTTTCATGGCCCACTCCCATACGCATCATGTGCATGCTTGGTTGAGGTATGATTGGCCATGGTTGTGTCATTATGTAGGATATGTTGGTATCTCCCCGAGAGATGAATGCTTGGGATTGATGCATGGGTGATTGTGTGATTCATGCATCTGGCATTGCATAGCTTATAGATATCTGCCCTTACTTCATCAGGGCCTTGCCTCCACAGGGGTATTCGTGGATGGCTGTATGTGTGGACACCGGAAATATTAGTTGAGCATACCGGGTGCATAGGATGCCCATGGGTGAAATTTCCAAAACTTCCATGGTACCAAGGATCTGCTCCAACGCCGTGACCGGGTGGAATATATGAGCGCATGAGGGCCTTATACCATTAGGCCGCGACTCCCACTGTCGTGTAGTCGGTTGGATAGGGGTGTGGCCTTACACTTTGATGTGAGGAGGCATTGCTAGGTGAGTCGACCGGCTCGTAAATGAGTCCGCTACCTTCGGGCCTTGTTGGTGATTGGTCGTCCCAGTGGCGGGTAGTGAGGTCTCTTACGCTCGTTTGGTAATGCGGGGGTCTCAGTAGAGCGGCAGTCATTCAGCAGTGTAATGGACCCCGGTGATTTCCTTATGATTGGAAATGTACTTGACATATGGTTTGGACATGAGCACTGGCATTACTTGCATCACATTAGCATTGGCTGTGTAAGCTCCTTCATGCATTGCCTTGGTATGGCATCCAGTACTCATCGCATCGTATTCATGATAAGCCTTGGTAAGGCTAGTGATATTCTCATTGAGCATGTTTCTCTTCTTGCATCTCCTACTATTGTTCTGTGCACCATTGTCACACACTTACACTACCCTCTAAGCTTCTATAAGCTTATGCACGATTGATGCGTGCAGGAGACTCTAGGCAGGCGACACAGCAGTAGAGCATGGAGTAGAGCTGAGCATTTGAGGACTCCAGTGTTGCTGACCTTTCTCTCTTTTCCTTTTATCTCATGTATGTCCTTTGGACCTTATGGATGATTGTAAAAGTTTAAATTTATAGTGGATTTTGCGATGTGTGCCTTGTTATTCTCAGATACTTGCAGTGATCTTGGGTATGCTCGTGTTAGAATGATTATACTGTTATGAAAATCCTCCTTGTAGGATCCCAGGATCGGAACCTGCCTCAGGAACCGAGAATGGGGTATTACGGAGGCTGTTGCGGCCAGAATCGGCCATCGGGTTCCATGTGAGTCCGATTATCGAGTCTGGGGCGTGACAAATATACATATTCACTAATATATAACATTAAATTTCAATTACAACTTAACACAACCAAGTGTTAAACCAAATTATAATTAATTCAATATACATTATCAAACAAATACACATGTAAGTACACATCCAAACTAAACTAGAGAAAATAATTTCACATTCAAATAAATTATAACTCTATAGGATTTAGATCATTAATTTCTACAACTCAATAGATGTACTTACATACACATGCAAAACAAATCAAGGAATATGCACATATAAAGGTGAGTCATCTTAAAAATGAATATCAACAATTCATAACTCGATCATACATGTAAATTAGTCATTAACATGATTAGTTAATTAATTTAAAAGAGAATTTAATGAACTATTATAATGAAAGTAAGCTTGAAGGGTGAATCCTCACCTTAGGGTGTGGGTTCTCTTCAAATATGGTTCAAGTGCATGTACTAACTTGAGATTAAGTCCAAACCCACAGAATTTGAAAACGAATCGACATAACTCAGTTCCATCTCAATCCCAACAAGGTGAACCTTGATGAAGCAATTGGGAAACAAAATCTCCCACCTAACAAATATAAATGAATTTAATTAATTTCTATTAAAAAGATTTTAAAATTAAAACCATATAACTCAACTCAGCTTGCATTCACACAACCTAGCTAGATTAATATACATAGACTCACTTCTAATAACAAGGGCTGCAAACCATTCAACCCAACCTGACTCCAACTGAGTCGACTCGGTAGTGCCACCAGGTGGACTGGACAACACCCTACACTGATCTATTTCTCTCTCTCTCTCTCTCTCTCTCTCTCTCTCTCGATAACTGGGCTGAGTCAAACCTATAGCACACTCTGGTTGCTGAACCAAAATGACCAGACCTGATCAAGACTAAATTCCATGGAACAACCGAGTCAACTCGGCTCAACTCGGAAACAACTCGGCCCCGAACACAACTCAATCTCTACCTTCCTTTCTTACCTTTTCTATAAACTGACACACCTATCCAAAACCTAGATTTGAACTAAGCTTAACCCAAACTCGGTCTCAACTCAGCCCAATACTTATCTGTCGAGTTAACTCGGTAGTGCCACGATGATAACTCGATAACTCCTTGACTTGCTAATCTTCTAAAAGAAATATCCATTACCCTTCTCATGCCATGGATTAGATTCAATCCAACTCAAATTGTATTTACCACGAAATTCAGCAACACAAGGTGAGAGAACTCGTCCGCTGCATGATTGAGTCAAACCGAGTGAACTCATCTCACTCACTCTCCCACTTTCCTTATTAATGATCGAACCTCAGTGAAATTTCATTGCTTAGGAAAAAAAATCAGGTGACCTACCTGGAAAGTGAACCAGATCTGGAATTGGTGGCCAGTCACGATTGACAATCCGTGTTTTCTGATGAGGAAGAAGGTGAAGCTCCAATGACGGATTTGAGATGGGGCTTCATTCCTTTGAAACTCTTGCACTAAAGGGTCTAGATCTGTTGTAGAAAACTTGTGGAAATCTAACAGTGAAGCTTCATGAGCTTTTAATCGATGGGTTTGAAGGAAGAAATGGTTTTTGGAAAACTGGGAAGAACTAGCTGTAGCTGCGAATTCTCTCCCCATAGCTAGGGATTCTGGGATTATTTGGGATATTATATACCGATTTGAAGGGCCAAGATTGATCTAGATTGGCTTCTAAAAATCCACGGACGGCTAAGATCGGGTTGGCGCTCGAACGGAAAAAGATTCCTTCCGCATTTTAAGTTGTAAAAAACCTAGCATCGAGGAGGGATACACGGCTAGGATTGTTTGTAAGTGAAGGGGTGAGATCGAAAGGTTCCCACGCACGTGGATCACAAGCTTACGTGGATAACAGAATTCCCATTTTCAGAAGTCGATCAAACACAGCTGGTTTGCGTCTGAGTCGGTGAATACATGTGAGCTCGTCTTCGTATGAACCAAATTGGGGTTTGCTCGAAATTGACCCACAAGTAAGATGGACGGTTTGGATCATCTCTAAGATCCAAGATAGTGGGTCACAACGAACTGAAACGGAACTCTTCCATTTAAACCAAAACTAGGCGGGAACGTAAGAAAGGAAGAAGGAGATTTCCTTCTTTCGGAATCTTTCTGTTGGGCTAGAGATACAGTGCACCGCGTGTGCACACAATTTGTGCCCACACACCATTCCAAAGTGGGGTCCACATTGATGCCTTGTGGAATCCACTCCGACCATTAGATTCTAAACGTTCAACTAGAACATCTGTCCAAAGATAAGACAATCTCTAAAGCTTAGGTGGATCATACACATGAATGTTGTCTTATTTATAGCTCTAGATCAATATTACGGTCAGATTGACTCCAATCCAACCATCAACGGTTAGTAACACCCCATGGTAAAAATATGGGTTGTTACACCGCAGTTAACGAACTGGAAGTTAACAATCATATTGCCTTGAGCATTGCCATTCCCATCGGTGTCGATCTGATCGAAGACGGCCTTGTCTAAATCCAGCCCTCCATTGCTACATTGGTCCACAATCCTAGCTGTCACCTGAGCTCCCGTCCTTGTGTTTGTTACCTGCATAACATTAATTAGCTATTCATTCACCCCTTTCCATCATACCATAAGTACTTGTAGGGACCCACAATCAGCTGGGCCATGTACATGTGGGGTCCATGAGTTCTGATATGGACCATGGATTTGATTGTCCCACCATTGATTGATTTCTGGCCCTTGAAAATATTTGGTCAATCCATAACTTGAGACCCATCAAATCAACCGTCTAGATCATTGAATGGTGGCCCCACATTTCCAATGCAAGTTACCTCATGGGAGACAAAGTAATCACTGTTACGGGTAAAAATAAGCTAACCCAATATATAATGCACGAGGTCGGTATCCAAGCAACCTCCCCAAAAAAAAAACTTAAGGATTAAGGAAGATAAGTCGGGAATAAGGCTTGTCAAACCTATACATTTCAACTACAGAATTTGACAGCAGACCTGCAGACATGGACCATATAATCTTAGATATCGACATTGACTTCATATATTGACCTCTATCTCAGATACCGACCTCAATCTTGGCATTTGAGTAGCCCGAAAAAATCTTGTAACATAAAAATAAAAAAATAAAAAAAAAAATAAAAAATGGGTCCAGCGAGGTTATAGTCAATAATCACACTGATCAAGGTTAAATCAGATATATTTTCGAAATTATTCCAACTCCAAATCGAGCTTATATAATTTATCTAATAAATTCATTCAGCTATGCAAATTGCCTTTATACCTGGCTTGAGTATTGGGGGGTCCTATGTCATAATCGACACCTCTAATATCTTTTTACTTTCCATCAAATTATTTTTTTACTTTTATATATGTTTATTATTATTATTATTTTTACACTTACTGTCAGTTCACACTTCACTGTTAGCCAACCCCACTAGGCAGTCGATACCTAGACCTCAGTGTTCAAACAGGGTATCTTTCACACAGTATACCACTTGAGCTATGGATCTGGGTGTACAGTAGCTCACGGGAGAAGATTTGACTAACAAGGATGCAGTGTGATAGACTATTAGATATGTTGATCAGAACCAACCGTTATATGATAGTCTATTACATACTTCGATTACAATCAACGGCTGGATGTCATGCCCAAGCCATGTTGGCCCACAATGCTGACTGGACCGTTAAAAACTGACTATGGGTATTTTCGTCATTGTGCCCTCCACCCGTACTGTGAGAGGATCGTTGTGAAATTCAAAATGGTGGGTCCCTTTCACATGCGTTCAGCTTACGCTCTTCCTTAATTAGTGCAACTGCAACTTCTCATTTTCCGCCCAAATGCTAACCTTTTTCACACTGAACGTGGCATACAGGTGCGATATCTGGGCCATTCATCAGGACATCCGTCCGGCCCCTAATAATCAGGTGGGGCCAACTCATTAGGCAGGCCACATGTTTCCATTCGTTGCTTTTCTAACCGTTCATTCGCCTCTACAGCTGCGCCTCACCTGATGAGTGGACCTGCCTTAAATTTCACGGTGAGCCACACGCAAACGGCTAGGATTTTCACGCGTGTGAGACGTCGGCACGTGTATGGCTAATAAATCGACTAAATGATTTGCACGTTACCCGCCCGTCGGTCCCTATGCATGCACGCAATGTGTTACACGACTCCTAGCGATTGCGAGAATGGTTGTGGGCCCCACTTTCTAATCACCGTTTGATCACGATACAATCGTGGTTTTTGCTCATAAACTAGGCTTTCACGATACAATCGTGGTTTTTGCTCATAAACTAGGCTCACAAGAGGCTAAAAATATCCGGATCCAAGACCTAAGTGGGCCGAAAAGGGGAGAATTAAACGTCCATGGTTAGAATATTCGTGGGACCACAGAAGTTTTGAATCAGGCTAGTATTTTTGTTTTCAGTTCATCCCAGTAGGAATGACGGTATGAACGGTACGGATGGCATGTAAGCGACCCAATGAAGGTTTCAACGGTAAGAATTTCCCTGCCCATCTTTTCCTTTATTGCGGCCAACTTGAGTCTTGGATCCGGCTTATTTTTGGCCACTTGCCCTAAAATGAGCTACAAAAAGGATGGACGTATTGGATTTATCAAAAACATCATGGTGGGCCTCACATAGGTTCCAGCGCAGGAACTTCCTGCGAAATCCGCGTCTATCTATCCTTATGGATGGATTAACGGACGCGGATTGCGTCCTTCCCCCGCCCGGACAGTAATCCGTCCGGGCAGGGCTCTGTGGGCCCACCGTGATGTAAGTATTTTATCCAATCCGTTGATCGCTTTTCTCGAATCATTTTAAGGTATGGACCAAATATTGAGGAAGGTACAGGGCTTAAGTGGACCATAAATGAGGATTTAATGTCCACCATTAAAAATTTATCGGGAGCTGGAGAAGTTTTGGATCAAGCTTTATTAATAGGTTGGATGATTAAAAAAACATCACGGTGCCCTTAGAAAGGTTTCAACGGTGGGTGTCATTATCACTGCAGCTTCCTCCGGTGTGGTCCATGGAGCTGTGGACCTGGTTCAATTTTATATTTCTACCTTAAAATGATATGAGAAAAGTGATGAACGGCGTGGATAAAACACTTACATCACGGTGGGCCCCACAGAGCCCCTCCCGGACGGATTACCGTCGGGGCGGGGGTAGGACGCAATCCGCGTCCTGGATTAACCTCCAGATGTACTATCTACGGTTATTATTGACAAAGCTAGTCTCATCTTACCAACAAGCACTGTCCACAAGAGGCCTGGCCAGTGGGGCCCACAGGTCCGCAGAAGGCGGTCCATCCGTACCTCTGGCGCCACTCGAGAGGCTTGTCCGCGTCCCACGTGGCGCAGTAAACGCTGGCTCTGTTCAAGTCCCACCCGATCTGCGACGGATTGTGAAGATTGTACGTCGCGCGCACGTTAGACGCGCTCTGCGCATCGGCCGCTGCTAAAATGCACAGTAAGAGAGCCGCACAGAGCCTCAGAGAACCCATTTTTCTTTCCTTTTTCTGATTTCAGGTTAGCCAGACGGGGTTCGTACTTATAGACAATGATCGGTTGTGAATTACCAAAGTGCCCCTAGTTTATGTAGAAAACCACGAATATGCTTGGAGGCAATTCTTCTGACATATCAGACGTGTAAGAGATCTGGGACGTTCATTTGGATGGCCCATCGGAGCGTGCGCTATCCCCGAAATTAGGTTCGACCGGTCATCAAGTGGACCATACACGTATCAGAAAAATCAACGGTAATATTCAATGTACACGTATTGCTGATCTGATGAGTGGGCCACCTGACTTTTGTGATTGGTCATTTTGAAGGTTGGTCAAACCTGATAAATGGTTAGAAACTGCAAAATCCAGCGGCTCGATCGAGTTTGTAAAATCAGGAACGGTTAGATTGCTGTGATAGTTAAGGATCATTTAGAAAAAAATGGTGGCGACTCCTTTACTGTGCACGTGGCATAATTTTACGGCAATCAGGACCGTCAAAGTTTCTGAACCAGCTGTGAGTGCTCCTTAAGGAAAAAATTAGATGAATAAAATAAACAGTTTGATTTGGTACTTTGAATTTGGACCACTTCTTTAATTTCAACCATCCAATTGGATGGATAGGATCGCTTGGTTAGAGTGATTTTATTGATATTGGATGGTCTGGATAACTTTACTTGAGTGCCACGTACGAGGACGATGAGTCACCACCACTTTCGAAGTGGTGGGGAACTACCAGAGAGCTATAATCCAGGGAGTGGATTAGCTGAGACCCCCGGCCTCACCCAGGACGGTGCGTCCCTTATTTTGGGTCCCATATTGATTATTTTTTTTTCTGTATCCACACCGTCCATACGTTTTTCCATATCATTTTAGTGCATCATCCCAAAAATGAAGAAGACCCAATTCTCAGGTGGACCATTATCTAGGAAGCAGTAATGATTGAACACTACCTTTAAAAACTTCTTAGGGTGCACCTTTATGTTTAAATAGTGTTTATTTTCAATCAAATCTGTTTATAAGGTCACATAAGCCTGGATGAAGGGAAAATACAAATATCAGCTTGATCCAAAACCTATATCGTCTATTAATGGTCAATCACTACTGTTTCTATGTTATGGTCCATCTGATAATTGGATCTACTTCATTTTTTGTATAATTATCTAAAATGATCTGAAAAAATGGATGAACGGTGTGGATACAGAAAAAAAGCATCAAGATGGGCGCCAGGGTAAGGGCTGCACCGTCTTGGGTAAGGCCGGGGTCTCACCTAATCCGCTCCCTATAACCAGGTTTTCAATTATTACAAGTGGGAGCTATGGACGGATAATCAGGACCATTGATCTATTGAGAATCAGTCGGGATGGACCATACATCAAAAGCCTCTCAGATTGGAAGATCGCAGGCCTGGCAATTAGTATTCAGACCTTTCAGACTCTTTTCTATTTCTCTTCTTAACCATCCATCTCCAGACCAAAACTTGAATGGTTAAGATCATCCAATCATGAATATTTTAATAGAAATAACCATCAACTGCAAGGCCCAGCATACGATTGGTTTGGATCATCAATCAACAATCCCCACGTGTCAGAATTGAAAACGCGCGTATCAAATACTTCTTTACCAAAATACTCCGCAGAACTCGAAAAATTACGACAGGCGGGCTAATTCAACGTGGAGCTTTTTTCTACCACCTTTCGCTGTCAAGAGATCATGAATCTGTCCAAATTACTTCGTATACTCAACCTCTACGTTCAGTAATTAATGGAGTAGATGTGCTATTTTTCTAACTTCAGATACGTGGCAGACGTAGAATTAACATCTGTCACCTAAGAAGGCCCCACCAAATATGGCCCAAAACCTGAGAATCAAAGGGTGTTAGACAATTCACGCAATACACAAGTGTTCCAATTTTTTTTTTTTTTAAATTATTTATTTATTTAAAATCTCATCTCTTGATAGAGTGCTATAATTTAATTTAAGAAGAGGTAGTAATTCTATAAGATATAATTATTATACAATACCAGAAATAAAAAGTCGTAGAGAAAACGTGATATGTAGATAGTAATCAGAGTAGCCTTCTTCACGACAGTTTCTCTCAACTTAGAACTGAAATATTGATTATCTTTAGCTTGCATAATAAATTTTGAAACATTAATTTTTTAATAGTTTTTGTGAAATAATCGACTAGTTTGTCCTCAATTGTTACAAATGAAGTAGATATCACTTGAGCTTGAATCTTCCTCTTGACAAAGTGATAATTTATTTTAATGTATTTTGTTTGCTAATGAAATATAAGATTGGTAGCAATCTGAATGATCGCTTGATTGTCATAAAATTAATTAATAGGAATATCATCATGAAAGCTTAGATAAGTAGAGCTTTTATCTACATAATTCACATGTGGATGAGGCCATTGCTCCATACCTTGCTTTTGCATTAAATTGAACAATGACAATATGTTTTTTACTTTTTCAGGTAACTAAGTTACCACCAACAAAGATACACATATTAGTTGTAAACCTATCAAGTTGACAACATGTCCAATCAACATTTGAGTAACCCGTAATTGTTAGATTCCTATTACACTTTATTATGACACATTTTTTAGGAGAACTTTTTAGATCTCGAAGAATTCAATTTACAACTTTTATATGAATTGATGATAGCTTGTGTATGGATTAACTAACCAAAGAAACGACGTAAACAATGTCTAGATAGGTAATAGTGAAGTACATGAGACGTCCAACCAATCATTGATACGGGCCGAATTCTTCTGTAGATTTTTCCCACTTCTTCAAAAAAGTCAAACATTGCAGTTGACTGCTACATTGGTAGGCTTTACAACTAACTTTCCTTATCTCCTTGAGCAATTCTAATATGTATTTCATTTGTGATAACAAAATGTTCTTTTTAAAATAAGCTACTTCTATATCTAAGTACTTCAATTTATTAAGATCTTTTATGTCGAATTGTGTCTTAAGATTGTGCTTTGACTGCTAGATGCCTTGATCATCATTGCACGTGACTATAAGATCATCAACATATATTAAACTAACCTCTCCTACTGAAGCTTTCTACTTGGTAAGCATCATGTAGTCAGTTCCACTTTATTTATGTCAAAAAGCAATTAGAGCCGATCTCGATTTTTCAAACCAAGCCCTTGGCGATTGTTTAAGTCCATAAATTACTTTCTTTAACTTGCATACCATACCGTGCTCCCCTTCTCGGGAATGTACGGAAGGTAGTTTTATATATACTTCCTGGTGAAGATCTCAATATAAAAACGTATTTTTACATCTAATTAATATAGAGGCTATTCTTGATTAGTTGCAGTGGACAACAACACACGTGTAGAGATCATCTTGGCCACATGTGAAAAAGTTTTTTGTTAATCAATATCATAAGTTTGAGTAAATCAATTTTCAACTAACCTATCTTTAAACATTTATGTAGTACCAACACTTTTGTTTTGGTTTTGTACACCCACTTATAGTTAACCAATTTTTTTCTCAAGGAAAACACACTATATTCCAAGTGTCACTTTTTGCAAAGGCTGCTCATTCTACATTCATAGCCTTCTTCCATTAGTCTTGTGATCATGCATCTATAAAACTGCCAGGTTCGACATGGGTGGAGATGGAATTTAAGAAAGCTACATGTTATTTAGAGTATTTTTTTTTTTTTTTTTTTTTTTTTTGTTTAAAGAGAGACATATGATCGGATTATACAAGCAACTTGATACAAAAAAATCAAATAAACGAACAAAGGGTGAATGGCTCTTTTATCTTTTCATATGACAAAATGAGTATGAGAAGAGGATATACTTGGCGATGCACCTGACGTAGGAGATGATGAAGATTAATGAGGAGAACTCGAGGTCACATGGTCTATGTTTATAGATTTGGTATCATCATCAGATATTTGGCTCCTAATTTGGATGCGAGAAGTTTGCATGATAGAATCATTTTCTGTTTGATCATCATTTTCTACTTGATTCTGACATAAGATTGGTTGCATAACTATAGAAGGACTTGACGACCAATTGCCATCTCTCCCCCTTGATTAAGATTTCTAATAGCCTAAAATCTTTAGATTTGACGTAGTAAGGCATATCTTCAATGAAGTGGACATTTCCTGTAATATAGACTTTCTTTTTTATTGGATCAAAGAATTTGTTTCCTTTTTAGTAAGGTGAATAACCAACAAAGATACAACTAAAAAATCATTTTTCTAATTTATTTCTACTAAATTCTGGTATGTGCATATAACACACACATCCAAAATAATGAGAGTGTGAGATATTAGGAAGCTTTCCATTCAAAACTTTAAATGGCATTTTTCTATTCATAACTACACTTGGCAGTCTATTAATGACATAACTAGTTGATAAGAGCGCATCTAACCATAAAGATTTTCGGACATTTCTTTGAAATATAAATGACTGAGCTACTTGAAGTAAGTGGCAATTCTTGCATTCAACTATGTTTTGTTGTGGAGGACTTGGATAAGTAATCTTATTCATGATCATTATTTATGAGGTATTCTTTAAACATTTTACTCATATATTCCCTTATCAGATTTTAGAATTTAAACCTTGACATTATATTAAGTAGCAATTAACTTATGAAAGAGTCTTTATAAATGCATTAAATACTTCTTCTTTTGATTTTAATGTATAACTCCATAGTGATCTTGAGAAGTCATAAATAAAGCTTACAAAATACTTAAAACCAAATAATGAATTTACTGGAGTAGGGCCCCATACATTTGAATAAGTCAAACTGAAAGGGTTGTCATAAGAGTTTTCACAATGCTTAAAAGATACCTTGCCTTGTTTAGGATAATGGTAAATTTTGCACTTATTAAATGAAGAAGTGATAAATTGACACAAGCGATGAGTATCTATCTGATGGATATCTTAGTCTCTAATATCAGATTTGATCGGTGTTAGTTTTGCTTTCATCACTTAAGAGAGCTCTTATTTTTTGGTCTAACAAGCAAAACCCCTATGCCTCTCATCCATCACCAAACCCTTCCTTACAATAAGGTGTGACACAAAAGTTCAAAAAAAAGTGACATAATAATTAAGAGATTTTGTTAGTTTACTAATAGATAATAAATTAGATGGGAATGTGGGGACCCAAAGGATACTTGACAGATTACTATCAGAATATGGCTTTATTTACCTGATTCCATGAATTGAGGTAGATGAACCATTGGCAAAAGAAACCACTTTATTTTCTTAGCTATATATTATAGAGGGTAGGCAGTCTGATGTCTCGATCATGTGATTGGTGGTACCAGAGTCAATATTTAAGAATCTAAATAACTTTGAGTTAGAAAATTGTTAGTACACTGATTTGTGTATCTTGTTTATCAAGTACATGAGTTTATGTGTCATGTAGTCAGTTGAGCCCTTGGAAGCTGAAGACCAAAGACACAAGAGGATATAAGTATCAACAAGCAAAGAACATATATATGAGGTAGCTAGGTGACCTTAACCCCTGACCCAAAATAACCCTTTAGCCTATAGATTATCCTAACCCTACAGGTAAACCTTGTTCATCATCCCTTAGTCTTAGAAGATTAATTGGAACATGGTAAGTAATGATAGAAGAGGTGCAAAGCTGCTGTAAAATCATATGCCCAAAATAACAATTTTCGAGTGGTCCCCATCTTATCAACAGGCTTCTGATGTGACTCGATCCAATCGAAGGTCCACTCGATCAGATCAAAGAATGAGTTTAGCAACCATCAAATAAATTTCTAGATTTTCTCGATGGGATCGACGCAATGTTCAATCCCCATTGAAGGGCCATTTAATCCAATCGAAAGAACTATTAACTAGCCGTTTTATAGTCGTTGCAAAATGATTTCTTATAAAAAGGCATTCAGTTCTTAAGCATTTAGATGGATTTTTAGTGTAATATAAGCCTATGTGATTCCATGTTCATATATCTCATCCTAAGTCTCTAAACCGATGAGTTCTAAGTAATCTTCATTGAGATTAACACTTTAAATGAGGATTCCAACCTCCACCTTAAAGATGAGCTTGAGTTTCACAATTTTCTTGAAATTAGACCCAATCGTATTGGTATACCATTTGTCTAAATTCTCTAGAAGACTTATCTAGGTGAATCCATTAGGAATTACAATATTCCATTAGTTGTAAGAGATTCAACCAACCTCCTATCACATTTGTCATCGCATTAGAGCATCACATGCAAGGTCGTTGATTGTGGAGCTAAAGCATTGACAATACATCGACATTATAATCGAGGGAGTATGAGGAAGTGACTTAAGATCAACGCATCAACGTGGCTCAATCTGACAAGTAAAATTGTCATTAATATAATATATGCACACTCCTTCCTTGTGTAGGATTGAATGTAAGAGTTTAATTGCTAATGTCACGCCCCAAACTTGGAAATCGGATTCATTAGAATCCCGATCGCCGAATCCGGTGCCGACAGCCTCTGTAGTACCCCATTCTCGGCTCCTAGTGTTTATATGCCAGATTCTGATCCTGGGATCTTACAAGGAAGATTTTTTTTTATTATAAACATTTAACTCGTAATAAGCATAACCATAAGATTACCCGATTCACAAAGGCAACATCATCATCACATATCCATTAATATAATCATTTGAGTACAATGCTAAAAAGGGAAATACATAGTTCGAAAATCAAGCTTCAGAAGACCGCTACACACTCCAAGATCAACACTGCTGCAACCTAACATCACCTGCACGCATCTATCGTGCATAAGCTTATATAAAGCTTAGAGGGTGGTGTAAGTGTGTGCACAAGGTACGTGCCAAGTATTCAACGTAATGTCATAATCATACAATGTCGAAATAGGTGCAAGGTCATGAATCATACGTTATCAGAATAAGTGAAAATACTGACAAGTTCATGAGTCAAATAATATCAGAATATGCAATACAGATCAACTATACAAATAAGGAGTCATAAAGAGTAAATATCAGATGTCGTATCTAAACCATATAAATGCAGAAACATAAGTAACCCAAAATGTCATATGCTGCGAATGTAATGCAATATACGATGTGAATGGAATGACTATGCTGGAGCGTGCAGTCGGGATGATAGTACGTAGTATCGCAGGCTATGGAGTCCATCACAAGGGACTTCTATTCAAACCAGTCCCATACCTAAATTTGGATAGTCAGACTCAATGTGGTAAACTCCTGATCTCAGGTTAGTCGCGCCCAACCGAAATCCTGGTCATTGTGAAGGCACACGTAAGAAATAGTTGCGCACCATAAGCCCGAGTGGATAGTGAATGAATGAATGAATAAATATGCAACTCCTGCTCAATAAGTCCACATATCAGTATTGTTCATCTCTGGGTTCATCACCGGGGTCTATTACACTCCACGCCAGCTTGCCGCCCCTATCCGAGCGCACAACTGGGTAAGTGAAAGAGACCTCACTATCTGCCTACCAATATCGGGCCCGGCTCGTTGATAACGGACCCATTCCTGAAGCTGGTCAAACTCAACCTAGATATTGCCCCCTCACTCAGGCGGGTAAGGTCACACCCCTTCCCAACCGACTACGACACAGTGAGAGACACGGCCTCCTGGTATTCAGCCCTCATGCTCTCATATATATCCACTCTGTCTCGACGTTGGGGTGTCTCCTGGCCACGGAGGTTTATAAATTTTCACCCAGGGACATCTATAGTGCCCGTATGCTAGAACCAAACATTTTCGGTGTCCCATCTGGCCATCCACGATATGCCTATGGAGGCTACGACCCTGATGTCGCCTGGGCGTACAGTAATCACAATATAATGTAAGATGCATGAGTCATGCAATCTAGTCATGCATCAATCCTGCACATACCGTGCGCTCATGTGAGATAACCTCTACCTATCTGGGAGTCTCATAACAATCTGCCCCAATGACATATATAATGGTCGACCACATCTCATAATAAACATGCAGATGATGCGTATGGGCATGTATCATGATGCTATGTTGTCACATACTCATAATCGGTATCCACGATCGGCATCGACAATGTGGACATTTAACCAACATTGACCCCAGGGAATGACCCACATAGAGCCAAACATATAATGGACTCATGGCCTCACACAAGGACATAATGCACAACACAATGGGCCTTACTCGAAGGCCACATATACACAACAGGTGGGCCCTGCTCATAGGCCTCAATTACATGACATGTAAGCCCTATACATAGGTCTCATATGCATCAAATGGGCTACGTTTCTGAGCCTCAAATACATTAAATAGGTCATGCATCATGGGCCTAATACATATCACAATGGGTCTTGCCCATGGGCCTCAAATACAACACAATGGGCCTTAAACACGGGCTGAATACACATCACAACGCTCCTCAAATACGGGCTGCATATACATCACATTGGGCCTCAACATGGGCCGAATGCACATCACAATGGGCTTCAAATATGGGCCGCATATACATCACATTAGGCCTCGACAATTGGCCTCGACAATCGGAATCGATCGATAATCAGAATCGGTAAATCGGTTACGTCAATCGGAATCGACTTTGATACTCGGTCTCAACAGATCGAAATCAGCATCGATACTCAGCCTCGACAATCAGAATCGGCCTATACAATCTGATGTAGAACGTGTCACAGATACGTTCCTAGCATGGTTGGGCCAAAAGAAGATGGATCGTAAATTGACTATAACTTTTGATCCGGGTATCGTTATGGGGCGCACAACCTATCAATCTTTACTAAAACGGACCATCCGAAGTGAACTGACCCAAAAGGTGGGTCGCATCTGTCTGTTTCGTCAGACAGCACACGCTTTCAGCTCAAAAATGAATTTTTAGAAAAATTTTACTATTTTTAGTAATTCCGAATTTTTTAATATTTTTAGAGTTTTAGATTTTCTTTCCTTTTAGAAATAACTTTTAGTTATACTAGGACTCTTCTAGAGAAAGTTTATTTGCAATTTTTATTTTTAGAAATTAGGTTTTAGAAGAGTTTTATTAGAATTAGGATTTTTATTAGAGTTAGAATTTTGCTATTTTTGGTAATTACGAATTTCAGTTTATTTATTTTTCTATATTAATGGTGTACGGAGACACATTGGCAATAATCAATTATTCATTAATCTATTTCGAATTTATTTAAAATTTATTTCTATTTTCTGCTCTCTTTTCTCGTGGATTCGAGAAGTCTCTGTGAGGAGTCCAGAGAAGTTCCGTGGATTCGGAATAGTTATCCTCTTGAGGAAGATGGTGCTCGACCTCACGTCCTCCCCTGCGTCACAATCGGCCTCGACAATCGAAGTCAGCCTCGATACTCGGCCTCGATCGCAAATCGACAATTGGCCATGATAATCGGAATCAATCGATAATCGGCATCGATAATCGAAATTGATAATCGGGGTCGATAATCAGCGTCGACCTCGATAATCGGCATCGATAATCAGTAGATAAATAAAGTGGGGTCCATAGATGATCAGCCGATCAACCATATTATAAAGATTGGCACTCGACTGTGGTTATATCAAATTCGATATCACGGAGCCATCGTCTACGGTGAATGGGGCCCACTTATTTGGGTTAACCCACTAAGGGAATGATGAGGATGGGCCTAACAAGGTCTAAGGGAAGGTCACACTGTGGACATCCAACCATCATTGCCCGTCAATGTGAACATCTAACCAACATTGCTCCCAAGGAGTGGCCTACGTAGGGCCAAACATATAGTGGGCCCATGACCTCATACAAGGGTTTTATATACATCATAATGGACCTTGCTCAAGGGCCTAATATACACCACAATGGGTCGCGTTACATGGGCCTTATACACATTATAATGGACCACGACATATGGGCTGAAAATATATCTCAGTAGGCCTTGGCCGTAGGCCATGAATATGTCACAATGGGCCTTAGATACATCTCAATGGGCCTCACCCATGGGCCTCGAATATATCACATTGGGTCATAACCTATGGGCTTAATATACATCATAATGGGTCTTGCCCTATATGGACCTAGAATACAATTCAATGGGTTACGTCAAAAAGGGCCACAAATATATAACATGTGGGCCCTACACATAGGCCTAATATACATAACATGTGGGCCTTGCACCTGGGCCTCATCATATCAAGTTGGGTCGTGTTAATGGGCCGCACCAATGAGCCTCATGTACCACAAGTGGGCCGCATCCCATGAGCCTCACATGCATCACATTAGTCCTCCTGCAAGGCCATATGTAACATCATAATGGTCCCCATATACGGGCCGCATGTACATTATAATGGACCATATCCCATGGGCCCCGAACACATCGTAATGGGCCACATCCCATGGGCCTCTCATACATAATATCGGGCCTTGCCATCTGGGCGGAAAATACATCATAATGGGCCACGGCCCATGGGCCATAATACTCAATGGGTGGGCCCTACACATGGACCTAATATATATCACAGGTGGGCCCTGTACATAGGCCTCATACACAACAAGTTGGGCCTATCAATGGGCCTTAAGGAGAGTGACAATGCGGACATTTAACCAACATTGTACTTACAATGTGGACGTCAAACCAACATTGCTCCCATGGCATGACCCGCCATAATATCAACACACAAACCATGGGAAAATCACACATTGCAATGGACCCTAAGGACACCCCGTTGGGCCTCGCCCCATGTGCCTTGGATACATCAAATGGGCCACATCATATGGGCCTTATATAAATCAAGTGGGCCACATCAATAGACCTTATGTACATTGCAATGGGCCATAACCCCTGGGCCTTGGATACATCACAATGGGTCGCATAACATGGGCCTTATATACATTAAGGTGGGCCTCGACAACGGGCCACAAATACATTAAGATGGGCTCACCTTACATGGGCCTTATGCACATTAAGTGGGCTACAACAATGGACCACGACAATGGGCCACACCCGAATATAAGTAGTGGTAATAATTTCCACCATTAAAATTTCTAAGGCCCACCATAATATTTATTTCCCATCCCATCTGATTATAAGGCCTCACATACCTGAATTTAAAAGGAAAGACCAATATCATATTTGGTCCCAAACTTAATAGCCCAAGGGTCTTAATGGTGGACATTCAAACCCACTACTTCCTATAATGTGGTCCACCTATTCCTAGATCTGTCTCATTTTTGAACTCAAGCTTTAAAATGAGCTTACATGTGGTTGGATGACTTGGATGCAACACATGCAATATGGTGGGGGTCCACATGAACCATGGATTTGATTCATTCTTTAGCTCATACCCAAAATGAGCTCGTAAAATGGATTGACGGTTTGGATGTAACACATGCATCATGGTGGGTCCCACCATCCTGCATATTATATATAATATAATATATAATTTATATATAGTATATATACACAATATTATATATAAATATGTATATATATATACACATACACACACGCACACACACGCACACGCACACACGCACACACACAGTCGGGTCCCACTGTCTAGCGTGGACGATGCGGATGAAACACATCTATCACTGTGGGCTGCACTGTCCGCCTGGACGGTGGGAATAAAACACATATATCATTGTGGGTCCTACGTGGGGCCCACCATAATGTTTAGACGCCATCCAACCCGTTGATAAGGTCACGTAGACCTAGATGAAGAGTAAAAACAAATTTCATCTTGATCCAAAACTTCTGTGGACCCAAAAAGGGTTTCAATGGCAGACGGTTCAGCCCACTGTTTCCTATGGTGTGGGCCACCTGAGCTTTGGATGGGCCTGATTTTTGGAGGACAGCCCACTGCCCTAAGGTCCCACAGAATGGACGGCGTGGATATATAACACACATCATGGTGGGGCCCACGGCTGGGGGCCGTGGGTCCTTGTCGTACGCCCGCCCGCCAGCAGCAGGCCCTGCCTGCGTCTCTGACAGCAGCAGCGTCTGCTGCATGTAATATTTTTTCTTTTGAAACCTGTTTTCTCAAGGTTTTTCACGTGTGGGGCCCGCACCAGTGGGATCCACCATAGCCATTGGGTTCTACGACTCGAGACCAACTAAATGAGTCCAATATTCAACGTATTTTGAGGTGTGGAAATATCAGGGTATAATTTAACGATGAAAACCACTGTTTCCTATGCTATGGCCCGCCAGGAGGTTGGATTGGCCCCATTTTTCAGCTCAATGCCTAAAATAGTATGAGGAAAGGGATGGACGGCGTGGATTGAATTTATACATCAAAGTGGGGCCTGTATGAGCAGCCCACCTAAAACCCCTCTTTTTAGGACGTTATTACACCCACTGTCAGATCACACTTCTCAATTGCAACGTCCAGCGTCCCTGGACACTGGACGATTGCCTAAAACATACCTTTAAGGTGGGCCCCACCTACGAACATACTGTCCAGGTGGGCCACCCAAATGGTTGGATGATGTGGGTAATACACACATCAAAATGAGGTCCATTTGATGAACGGTTTGGACCTCTCACAACCCATTAAGTGGGCCACACTATCACATCTTCACACACAAAATAAATGAACAAGATAGGGAGAGAGAGAGGAGCACCCACCGATCGGCCTTCTTCTTGGACTTTCTTCTTCCACCAATGTGATCTAGAGCTCCAAGGGAACAAGATTCAATGGTTGGGATTGATTTTGGAGGGTTGGATTTAGGGGTGGAGAGCTTGCAAAGGGTTGAAAATGGAGAGCTCTCATGGACGTTGGGAGCTCTCTCTTGCTAGGAAATAAGAAAGAAAGAGGGAGGGAGGGAGAGATAAGAGAGAGAGAGAGAGAGGAGTTATGGCTTGTCATAATGATAGCCATCATAAATGCCTAGGTAAGGAGAGGTGTTGACTTAAGAGAAAGAGTCATTATTACTTGTGTAAAGACATGATACCTAGGGAATGGTGTCATAGGGGTAGGTAGGTCCCACAATGTGCGGTCCACAACCATTATAATGCGTGGGCCACAACTTCTGATTAAGCGTTGCTTTGATGCACGAGACATGGCATTGGAACCGCGGCAACAATGCAGCCATGACGGTACAAGGTTCGAGTCGAGCCGACTCAGATATACTGGACGCGACTCAAGATCGCGCGCAAATGCTGATAACAGATCGTAGGTCATCGGAATTCGACCGAAAGGACCGTGGAAGCCTACAGAACGGTACAATATAGGATACGGGTCTTACAGCTAAACTTGATTAGGTTCTTATGTAGGACCTAAATGAAGTCCTTAATGTAGGCTACCAGACACGAGTGCATATGTGTTAGTTTCTAGGGGGGCCTCCAACCGGAATAAACATAAGTCCTTAGACTAGGACCGATGTTTGGGGCAAGCCTATAGAAAATCACATAAGTCTTTGGGGGAGCAGATCCTTGTGAAGGATTGTAAAAGTTAGAACTGAATATAATTTAAAACCTCTGATAGTGAAATTCGGTACACTCATGGGTTGAGTGTATCTGCTAGGAGCGGAGTAGAGAAAACAAACCTGTGTTTGAGATTGTCTTTTGAGCATATTTCTAATTATGCTTGTGGATTCAATTTGATGAATTATATGTATGCATAACTAGATGTATGTTAGAATTTGATAGTTATCACATCCCACACATGCATATACACTATCATATATAGACTACTTGCTTCATTAGAACGTGATTTGTAGTCTATGTGATTAGACCCTCCATTAGCTTGGATGCCTCAGAGTTAATTGACTTATTTTTTTTTAATAGTTTAAGTAATTATGTTTTGATCGGTTAAAATTTTATTTGGTCATAATTGCCCCCCTCTAGGATATAACCTTCATTCTATAGCTTCACTAAGCTTCCATATATAGCCTATGGCCCACCACCACATGCAATTTCAAAAAGCAAAGGAGATGATCCCCGAGTCTTGCGAGGATGATTGAATTGTAGGAGGTGTAACCTCAGACTTGTTTAGATACTGTAAGAGGTGTAACGCAGACTTCTTTATATACTCAAGTAATTTAGAGAGCTTTTCAAGAGAAATGGTGGAATCAATACTTTTAGTGTTGTTGGAAGAGTTAAAGATATGTGTAGAATCTTGAGGTCTGATATGGAAAATCCAACATTTATCTTTAACATGTCCTGTAAGTGTAACCATTTTTGCACCCGGTTTGTCAATCACGTGATTTGTTGTGTCACTTAGTTGGTTAAACCCTTAGAAAGTGAAGACTGAAGACACAAGCGAAGTTGGCGCATCAAGGAAGCAGAACAGGTATATCAAGATGCCTTGGTGATCCTAACCTTTATCCTAAAAAACCCCTTAACCTCTAGATGATTTGGACTTAATATGAATAACTCATTTTAATAATCCTTTTAGCCATAGGAGCCTATACCCTACCAACCTTAGACTAGCTTTAGAGGTAGTGTTGTTAAAATAATCAGTTGAATATAGCAACATCCGGTCTGACTAAAGATGGTTTCGGTCTGATCGAATCTGGCCATTGCAGGACAAAATAAAATAGGAAGATCTTGCAGTTGTTCGGTTTGACTCAGTCAGATTGAATGACAAGTTCGGTCCAACCAAAAATGACCAAAACAGTCCAGCAAGTTTTGACCTTAATTTGGTCTAACCGAACCAAAATTTAGTCTGATCGAGTGCAGCTGAAGGTTAGCTTTGGTCCGACCGAATCTAGCTAAAACAGTCCAGCAACTTTTGGTCTTTATTCAGTTCGATCGAACCAAAATTCGGTTCGACTGAAGGCTCTCTCGGTGCAAGCAAAATGTAGCCATTAAAGATCCATTAGAACACTTTTTCTATATATTTAGCTTCTGGATCTTTGCACAGATGATGGATTTAGGCACCTTAGAGACTCTAGTGCATCACAAGCCTAACCATATAGCTTAAAACTCTTTTCCATTGAGATTCATGCCTTCTTCTTGGTGATTCCTCACTCAATCAATCATTCCATGCATCTATTCAAGAAGAACACGATCTTATACCTTTTCTAGAGTATTGAGACCAAGCCTTTTGGTATATCTACATTCTCTACCATACTCTAGAGTGTTCATTAGTTGAATCTCCTAGGAAAAACAACTTCCCATTAGTTGTATGAGATTCAACCCACTCCCATCACCTTGGTCACCTTATAAGTACATTAAATGCAAGGAGATTGATCGTGAAGTTGAAGCCTTGGTGAAGCAGCATGATTAGGGAACATCGGGAATCGATTGAAGCACGGGAAAGCAGAGACCAAACAACCCATTGAGGCACATCAAAAGGGACTCAATCCAACAAGTAAGTGTTATGCGTAAGGGTCCATGTTTGTACTCTTTCCTTGTGTAGGTTGGAGTGCAAGAGTTTTTTTTTTTTTTAATTATTAGCTTGTTAGTACACAACAATGTCAGTTCACACTTCACTATTAGCCACCCCCACCAAGGAATCGATATCAAGACCTCAGTGTTGAAACGAGGTATCCTTCACTCAGTTTACCACTTGAGTTATGGATTAGGGTGTTAGAGTGCAAGAATTTGTGCTCAAACTCACCTAGGTTCTTCTGTAAGACCTTGGCTCTTTCATAGGGCCTAAATCCGTGGTTCTTGTGTAGGACCTAGGTTGTTGGTTAGCTGAAGGAAAAACCAACTGAAGTCTTTTTGTAGGCATCCGACCGAAGAATACATTTCAGGTTCTTGTGTATGACCTTTGCTCTTGTGTAGGGCATAAAGAGTTGTGTGCTTAGGTAGGACCCTTACTCTTATGTAGGGTATAAACTTAAATTCCTTGTGTAGGGCTATCAAAGTTAGAGGTAAACCTGATTTAAAACTTTCGATAGTAAAATCCGGTACACTCATGGGTTGAGTACATCCGCCAAGAGTAGAGTAGGCAAGTAGCCGAACTACTATACATGCTTGTGTTTGGGTTTGATTATTTGTACACATGTTTAATTATGCTAATATATATGGTTACATGAAATTAAAGAGCCATGACATAACGAGATGGTTGCTTGATAACTAGGATTATCTTCTTATGAGATTAGAATTTTACTATTGATATATCAAAGTTTAACCTTACCACTAAGAGATAATTTGGTTGAATGGGACTAAGCGAGATATTTGTTTCTGTTGAACTTAAATGAGGTTATCTGAGTGCTAGGATTTTTCCCAGGTAGAAGGACTATTCCTAGGATTATTTATTTATTTATTGCATTTGACGATTCAACCATAAGAAATATAAAGTTGGAGTCTAAACTTTAATGGAGTCTAAATCAAATTGGTTTTCAATGGGCGGATCTTGACAGTTTGTCGGAATGAGTGTGCACCAACTGATTTACACCAGTGTACTTCCAGTATCAAATAAACGAAACCCTTGTTTCATGTGAGAGTTTGAAAAACCCTTAATTTCGATTATCTCCTTTTCAACTCCTACTTGATGAAGATCAATGCCATTGGAGAGTGGCAAAGGCGGCAATGGTTGCAAGCGCATGTGCTCAGTTGTAAGTAGTGGTGAATGGGGTGTGCCCTTGGTGATTAAAATCAATGCTGCTCTCGGTGGAGTAGTGTAACGCCCCAGAAAATTGGGGGTCATGCATACGCTCGACTCCCGAGTTCCCAAGTGTCACTTATCATACATTTTATGGTTTTATGGTTAATCAATGTGTGAGGCCAAGGCCCCGCGGTCCATGATCCCGTCGGGTTCCTCATCCTTGACACCAAGCACATGAGGAGTGCCGAAAGGAAGGGATTGCTCGCGGTCACTACGGGGAGGCGTGGTACCCCAGCGTAGGCTGACAGCTCAGACACAGTGTCCCATTCCACCATGCCGGGCTCACGAGGCTGTGGACCGTAGATTATGAATGGGCTACAATGGTTGCAGGGTGGTTCAGGTTCCATACATATGTGAGCACACAGGGTTAACAAACAGGGTTGATCAGTTAGTAGGCTAGACCGCACGAGTCAAGCGAGCGTGAGACGAGTGACCTCGGGCATAAGACACCCATGTAGTCGAACTACAGCCACCCGAACACACTCACCCAAACCCACGAGTTTAGCCTGAGGGTAGTCCCACCAATGGGACTACCATCTCTCCTCATAAATCCTGACCATCCCTAGGGTATGGAGGGTGATTCATAGCATGCCGGCTACCAATGTATAATCTAGTACAAACCATATCATGCTCTCACACTTCTCAACATATCATTCAGATTTTCATAGCAAGCATGGTTAACAATATCATGAAATAAGTGCACGTGAGGTGTGTGTGTGTGGGTGAGGGAGTTACGCACTCTCTCCATCTCAAGCCATCATATGCACAAGGGTAATGAAAACATACATATTAAGAGGTAACAATATAGGGAGAAAACATTAAGGCATAAGTAAGGATTTATCCATACACATAAGCATGTGAGAAGCAGGAATAACATCATGGAGGCTAAGCACACAATTCCATACGATTTCAACAACATACATTCGTAGGGCTTTCTTTAGATTATTAAATCATAACATCCAAGCAATCAAAATCATTATACTCGTAATAAAATTGGTGCTAGGCCACCTAAGAACAATAGTCCACACCTTGGATTCGATGAAGGCTTGGAAACGACCTAGGAGATGTGAAATTTGGGGTCGAACGGTCGGAATGCTAAAAGCAACCCTTGCATGTTAGAATTCCATGTAATCCCTTCTCATCACAAGGGTTTTAAGGAAAAAGAGGTGATGGATCTTACCTAGGTGATCCACGGAATGAAATGGCGGTTGCGGAGGAGGGTTTCCTCTTGGAGACTAGGTTGGGAGTTGTGGGGTTTGATTTCTTTGGACCCCACCTTGATCTAGGGTCCACCTTGCTCACTTTCCCTCTCTCTTTCTTCTCCTTTCTCCTCTTTCTCTTCTCCCTTTTCTCTCTTTCCTTCTCTAGGGCAAAATCGTAAGGGGAGAAGGGGTGCCCAAATGAGGCCCTTTTATAATGCCAGATTTGGTGGGAATGGCCCCAAGTGTTGGGTTTTTACTATACTAGACCTATGGGAGGGTCTTTCTAAGCTCTAGGGCCCATTATGAGGTGTACACATTGATTTAAACCATAGGATAGTTGGCCCTAATGATGATCTACGTATGAATATGATCGGCCCGTCATTTGGATGTGTCAATCAACGGATATGATTATAGGTCTGTTTAACTGTCACCGATAGTCGATCGGGGCCGCGGCTATACGGATATGAGCAGGAAAATATTCTTAATCCATGGGTAAAGTTTGGTCATAAACCGACGGTCCGAAATCCTCAACTTGGCATAAGAGTGGATGACTCAATTCACTTAAGTTCCAGCTCCTTTCCTTGGGGTATTTGTACTTCTCATGCACTCGTCTTTTGGTTTAAGTTGAGTGGTTCTGGGCACTACCTAGGTCCGACTCCCGCGATGGACATCGAGCCCAATAAGACGGACATTACTCTATAATTTTGGGACTAGTGGCCCACCAACGAGCAGTCTAGAGTTTGTTTGGAAAATCGGGGTATTTCTGGAATAAATTTGGTAGTGAGATTTCTCGTGGGCAATGATTAGTGTTTGGATTAATTATGTGCATAGTGTGGCCTATTTATAACTAGTGAAGGTGGAGATTTGGTCGTACTTACTCTAAACCGTCGGTTTTAGGCTAAAAGAGTAATCTAGGGGTTGCCATGGATCTCTCGGTCACATTTATAGGACGGGGGGCTTCCGGCTCGATAAGGGTCATACAAAGTTTGGGAACAAATGGATGAACGATTATAGGGTTTGACAAGGTGCATTGATTGTTAAATGGCTTATATGGGGTCCATTCGATTGATAAAGATTTACGGTGGCTCCCATGAAATTTATAGGATAAGTGGTCTATGGCCCGATGAAGGGCAATGCAAAATTTAAAAATGATCGGATATGGGGTTTGATCGTACGGGCTCGATTTGTGATCAAAGATCACCGTGCCACGATCAGGACCTAGATTTTGTGGACGGGTGTAGAAAAATACATTAAACATTCATCGTAAATTTGGAAGAAATCCGACGGCTAGAGAGCTTGGAATCCTCGTTTCATTCAAGTGATGCCAGATTCCAATCTGGCATTGGTGGGGTGCATTTGGCAAGTGCCAGATTCCAATTCTACGGGTCCACTGGATCCGCAGTCCGCGATGGACCACAAGCCCAATGAGATCTTGTGAAATTTTAGATTTTTCGACCCTCCTCGATGTTTAGGCTTGTTGTTATAAACAGTCATCCGGCTTGCGCGCACTCGGTCTTATCATGACCAGGTCAAATGAAACTAACATTGAGTGTTAATGGTCATTAAGTGATATTATAAGTTAATTTTAAAAAATTAAGGATTTTTGGAAAATCCAAAACAGTGAAAATCCAGGATGTTACAAGTAGGATCTGAAGACGCTGTTCTTCAAAGGGGTCAACGCAATGGTTTTTCCCCAACAATGGTGTGGATTGCCACTGTGGTGAACAACAAAACTTCGAACAACACTGGCCTCTGGCGTCGGACGAACATTGTTAAAGATAGATTTTAATGGCTGTTTGTGAAGGCGATACGTTGCTAGAAACGAAGCAGATGACGTTGCTCTTGGTGGTCAGGTGCTTTTGGTGGTCTTGGGGCTTATCGAAAATTAATAGATGGTTGCTTGATTCTCACTAGAGGCTGAACATTAGGGTGTCGAAAACTCGGTTGTATGTGGTTAGAATCAGAGTAGAGATTGATGGGCAACGATGATACCGTGATGTGAATGGTGGTAGAAGGCCGGTGCCAATGCATGTGGCCATTGATGATGATGGCGATAACAAGCGTTCTTCTCTTTCATGGAGTCTGCACAAGACGTAGAGGCTGTCGGTGATAGTGATTAGTGGCTAATGACGCTGCTGGAGCAACACACGGATCTCTCATCGTTGGCAAAGGACTGACAATGGATTTAAGAGAGGTATAAGGGTGTTTCTATTCGTAGTTAGTAGCAGAGATTTGTGGCTGCCGTGCACAGAGTTTCTGTGGGGACGTGTGACTAAGGAGACACAGTAGTGGCACTGAGTGTGATAGTGAGGTTGAGCAGAGACAAAGTGGTGACTGCTTGCGGAATGCAAGATACAAAGAGAGCAGGAGCTGCTCGTAGAGGTGAAACATAGGTTTCTCATAGGGACGACTCGATTCAAAGCTCTTAAATAAAAAAGATTGCCCAGATACCACATGAAGAAATAAGTACGAGAGATATTTTGAATTTCTTATCTTATTCCTTGATCGAGAGTTACACATATAAATAATTTGGGAAGTAGAAGTAATTATATATGATACAACTATAACACAAGACGAGGAAGAGAGTCCTGTAGAAAGAGTGATATGTAGATAATAGATAGAGTAGAGTTATATTCTTCAACACCTTGTTCCAATCTAGTATGCCATGTGCCATGGTCCATATATGTCAGAGCTCACAAGGTGCATTGTCCCGATCTTATACACATGTATTATGAGTCTCCATAAAAGTTGATGTGCCACAAGAAAGGAAAGAATATATTAGCCATGGGTAAAGAGGAACACAAATAGAGGTATTCCATTAATCATTCTTTTGGGGTGGCAGATTGGTTACTATCCCTGCTAGAGACTAACGATCCTCTTAAGAGCTCTATGGAGCCCACTGTGATATATGTGAAAGTGCCCTTGTTTGTTAATATACGTGAGTGTTGACTCAGTTTGTCAAATGAGTCTCAAATTGAAGATTACAAGACTAAAGACTCAACCAGCTTGAAGATGCTTGAGTTTTCACATAGGTAAACAAGTCTCACTTCCCTAACCAAACCCCTAAGGTATATGACCCCTTCTATAAGAACCTAATCTTACCCAAATAATGTATTTTCAGTCCTTGGTAAGCTTAGTTTAGTTTATTTCTAGGGTTGGTGAAAAGATGAATTAAACAGGTAAACTTCATGTCTTGTCAATTGCATCGAAGTGCAATCGAGGATGTTTTCGGTGGAATCGAACTATGTTCGATAGCATCGAAATCCGAGCCTAATAGTCCAGTAACAAACTAAATGTATGTTGGGTATTGTTGATTGCATTTAAAGAAGTTTGATGGCATCAAAACTTATGTTTCAATGACATCGAACCTACTTCGATTGCATTGACCTTGGGCTACTTGCCTCCACCAATCTTGAAATACTCTAAGTGTTCTTTGATGAAATCGAACTTCTTTCGATAACATTGAAAGTAAGTTATCGACGGCATTGAAGCTCGTTCGATTGCATCGATATATGGACCAAGTTTGTCCAGTGAGCTTTCTAGGAAAATCTTATATCTCGATCGCATCAAAACCTTTATCGATGGCATCGAAAGGTCTATTGATTGAATCAAAATATGGACCAAACTGTCCAGTGAGTTTCCATAGGAAAATCATTTTATTCTTGATGACATCGATCTGCAATCGATGACATCAAAATAATGAACGATGTCATCGAAATCTGGCTCATTTAGTCCAGCAACCAAGTGTCATTTTTGAAGAAAAATTCTGATGGCATCGAGCCATCTCTCGATGACATCGAAGGGCCCTTTGATAGTGCAGAGAGTTGATGGAATTAAAGAAGGTTCGATGACATCGAAGGAAACTTCGATGGCATCGACAAACGACAGATTTCTGCCATTTTTTTTACCATTAGGATTTTACTCTTTAAAACACTTGGGTTATTTCTTGGAAAATAGAGCAAACATTGAAGAGAGTTTTGAGAGAGTTATTACTATTCCTCTCAAGCCCTATTTCCAATAGGAGTTCATCATTCAATCCATTGCTAAAACATTTATTGGTATATTTAATAGCCTGGATTGAAGAATGAAATCAGGCCTTTATTGATCTTCTAACAGCACTTCTTAAATGTAAATCATTGTGTTGGGATCTTTAAAGGCTTTACTCATGAGAATCTTTTCTAAATTTTAAATGCATATCATTAACTACATTAGATAAACCAAATTTTAAATCTAACAATCTCAATACTTCGATTAGAGCATCTACAAGCAGTTGTGGTTCAAGGGAGCTGAAGAATCTTCACCACTAGGAAGATCTTCAACAATATGTGGTGAAACGGGGCTCGTTCACTTGTAAGTATATAGAGTTTGTTGAGTCTGAAGCCCTTTCCTTATGTAGGATTGGGATTCAAAGTTTGAGTTGATAAACTTGCTAAGATCTTTCGTAGAATACTTGTTTTTGTCCTTGTGTAGGACTTAAACGTTAGGTTCTTATGTAAGACCTTAGCCCATGTGGCCTAAATTATTAGGTTGCCTTGTGTAGGCTCCTAAGTAGTGTCCTTGTGTAGGACTTGTTACCTTGAGTAGGCATTGCGTTGTGTAGGCTCCTAGTTGTGTCCTTGTGTAGGACTTGTTGCCTTGTGTATGCTCATTAGTTTAATCTTGTGTAGATTGTAAAGGTTCATGGTTAACCTGATTTAAAACCATTAGATAGTGAAATTCGGTACACTCTAGGAGGAGTGTGTCTGCCGGGAGTGGAGTAGGCACATAGCCGAACCACTATATATGATCGTGTTTGGGATTGTTATTTATGCATTTATTTAATTATCTTATGTACCTTGAATGATTAGTTACGATGCATGATTAGATGAATGTTTAGGATTGATATGAATCACATCCCATATACTTTTATACACTATCTTTATAGGCTAGTTGCTTATATAAATGGACCCTCTATTAGCTTGGAAGCCTTAAAGTTACTTTGCCTTAGCCTGATTGGTAAATTACTTTAAGTTAGGCATTGTTTGCTTTTAATAAGTAAATATTTTTGAAAAGTCTTATTCACCCCCTCTAGGACACTTGGACATAATTCCATACTTTAACTAGCAGTTCAACCGCAATTTCAATATGTATTTTATCCAAGCTGTCAGTTCATTTTGAAAGATCATTTTATGGCATGAGCCTAAAAAGGAGAGATCGAAGGCTTGAGTGGATCACATCACAAGTAGTGGTAATAATTATTTAAAACTCCCGTTGTTGTCTTGAAGAGGTTTTTAACGATAATCATTCAATCCCCAATGTTTCTCGTGGTGTGATCCACTTGAGTGTTTGATTTGCCTTATTTTTGGGTTTATCACTTAAAATGATTTGTCAAAAATGGATGGATGGCATATATAAAATACATAGATCACAATGGGCCCCACAAAGCCCTCGAGAGGATCATTAGTCTCTAGTTGGGTCCTGGTGGGGGTAGTATCCAATCCTCACCCTTCGGGGTAGTATCCAATCCTCACCCTTCTTCTGGGTATTCTTTAATGTGAAGTTTTTATAAAGAGAAAGTGGTAGCGAAGCAAGTTATGTAACTCTCTCTCTCTCTCTCTCTCTCTCTCTCTCTGTAATTTTAGTATATTAAAAAAAAAGTGTTACTGTCCCATGAACATGAGCATTATTGGATTATAATTTTTTTTTGACAGTCCATTGCTAAATTATATAAATCTTTGTTTTTTTGTCTCTTGATTTTAGTTTCATCCTTTCACTTTTTGTTTGATAATTTTTCTTTTTCTGCTTTGATCGTGTGTGGGTATTTCTTCGATGGTTACACAAATTTCTCTTTTATAATAACCGGGGTCCATGTTTAGGTAATTTGGAGCATGCATGTCTTAAAATCTTACTGTTATTTTTTCCTTCAAAAATAATTTTGCTATCAACTTTTCTATTTTACTATAACTTACTTAAAAATAGCCCTTTACATTTTGACCATCAACTCTCCATTTTTGGTTTCCAGGGACAATACATGTGGACATAGGAGAAAACATCCATTATTTTTGGACACATGTAACCTACCTCACGAATTGATGAGGTGTTTTCGCCAGGTCATCCACATAGTTCGACCCACCTCATTCACAATTGGGTGTCTTGTTGAAATTTTGGCTTTAAAAATAAATAATTTTTAAATTTTTTTTATTTCATGCTAAAATAATTTTTTTTAAAAAAAAAACAAAGGAAATGTTGTTTTTTTGTTTAATCCAACATTGGATAGAGTGAGAATTTTTATTTTTATTTTTATTTTTATTTTTTCATTTGTAAGTCTTTGAGTGTGAAGTATTCTTACTTGGAGAAATAGAGAGATATGCTCGATTTGTGTGCTCCAGTGCTACTGTGTACATTTATAGGCTGCTGGAAACGATTACATCAATGGATCCAAAACTGTCAATCATTATGTTTTACAAACATTCTGAACCATTGATGACCACCCGGTAATGGTCAACATCCCAGATGTTATATAAACTATACCCTCTAGGTCCAGAATTATCCAAGTTCAATAGATTCAATCAGAATTCGATTTGATATTTCTAAACAATTTTTCCTTTGAAGTTTATTCAAGAAGTTGGTGAGTGACTCAAACAGTGTTGGAATCACTGAGTTCGGCCGACCACTCAAAAAATCTGCCAGAGTTTCAAATTGCAGTAACCAAAGTTCTTGAGTAATGCCCTTTGTGATTGCTCCACACACGACCTTAAGACGGAGACTTGTTTGATCTCAGAAGCAATTATCCTGTAACCCATCAACCAACGAACCCAATTCAATCGAGAAGGAGATGAATTAAGCTTTAATGACAACTTATTACAGGGTTGATTCAACATAGTGTTATTTTTATTTTTATACTTGGTTTCCAATATTATTTATAAAATATTTTCTAATATGTCTTATTTGCAACATTATCTTCATACGCGGCCAACCTGATGTTAGAGCCATATGATTTCAACGTGGGGCCCACCTTTTGCATGGCTATATGCACGCAACCACAAATGCATTTGAACACTGCTCTTTCCAAAGTCCGCGTGAAAATGGAAGATAGATACGAATCCTAACGGATGAGAGGAAAAGTTCGGTTCTGACCGTTGAAAAAAAGAGGCCATAGGACAAAATCAAGCAACTCACGTTATCACCGCTCGTTACGTATTATCTTTTTATTCTTCCATGACCCTTATAAAAAACCGGTTCTCACATTTTTTTTCAAGTGGGTCCACCATTGATTGATCTAAAGCACTGATATTGTGGCCCCAAAATTACCCATGCACCAAAATCTCCCATTGCGGTAGTTACTATCTTGACCGTTCAATTGCTTGCCACCAATTGTAGGGTTAGGATCTCTTTTCCTGTCGGGGAGATTTTTACCATGGACCATTCAGAGTGTGGCCCACAGTATCAAATCATGGATAACAACGCCATGGATCCGACTTGTACAAAATGAAAACCCGCGTAGATTATTCTCGAGTCGAGCATTGTAAGTAGAACTACGGTCGTGAAATGCTCCTGATCCCATGCATCGCACGGCTGTATGGTGATCCCTCCGTTGATATAGTGGGCCACCAAAGGATGCAGCAAAGCCTAAGATTTGTTCGATTGAAATGTCCTAAATTTCAATGTATGTGATTGTCATAGCTATTAGAGGTCACTGATCAATAGATCAATGGTCCTGATCATCCTTTAAGTGGGTCATGTGTCATGTGTACGGTGGGGATGGCAGAGTCTGCAGACCAAATAAACCATGGTACATGTACTCCCATTAGTATCATAACCGTCCACACGGTGCTAATATGGCACTCGTGATTGCCCATAAGGTGGGCCACACTGTTTAGAAACGATGGCTAGAAAAAGACAATTCGACCGTCCATTTGTTTCATATGTTGTGGGCCACCTTATGTATAAAATTCCCTTTTTTTTTTTTAAACGAACCAGATCTAATTTCTGTGTCCCACACGATGGAAAGATCGAATCCCTCACACGTTTTCCAAATTGACACGTGTTGTTGCGGTGGATGTGCATGGCGGACGCGAATTGCCTCTGTCGACCCACATGAAGTTCCTGTATGTGGGGCTCAGTGAGATGTACGTGAGAAATCCACTCCCTCCATCAGTTTCCCAAGCTCCCAATAGGAGAGAGATCCAAAATTCAGTCAGGTCCAAAACTCATGTGGACCACACCATACAAACAGTGGGGGATTGAACGCTCACCATTGAAAACTGTTTGGACCACAGAAGTTTTTGATCAGGATGATATTTATACATACGATTTATCCCAATGAAAATAACTTTATGAACGGCTCTAGAAAAAATTCAACAGTGGACGTTTCTATTCTCACTTTTTCCAGTTGTGTGGTCCACCTGAACTTTTGATCTGCCTGATTTTTGAATTCCTTTCCTACCATAAGATTTATAAACTTACGTAGGGAGTAGATTTCTCACGGGAATATCTGTGGGCCCCACATGGCTTCCGACTTCCTGTAGGCCAGGCAATTCCTGTCCGTGCATGGCTCTAGGAGCGTTGGCGTCGGCGGATGAAAGAATCAGTCTCGTCGGATTGTCATCTAGATCTGGTCAAAGTCTTTAGTAAAGGTCGTGTTAATGAAGAGTTCATTTTGCTTCTTCCGCGATGTAGGATCCAGGGTGTGTCCCATCTGCTGAGGCCCACATGTTGAGATAGGCCAATGATTATGAGCCCTACATATTATCACTACTATCATAAATAAGAAATTATTTCATAATCACTTTTCAGTGATAACCTAAATATTTGATTTTTGAAGTTGAATGCTAAGACATTGTAATTTTCTTTTTATTGTTCTAAATTCACATACTATAACCCATTCAGTGTTCTTTTGGCCAATACGGCGTAGAATCTAAAGTGTGGACGGTGTCGATGGTGAGAAGATATAGTATGTGGTCCAACGTAGGCAGGGACGGACTCTTGTTCTTACGTCGGCGATGGAGAGAAAATAAACAATTTCTTGTACTTTCCTAGAACCTAATACCCGGTTAATATCGTAGTGGGGTGTTCCTCCGACCGTGGGGCAACCTTGGTGTATTTGTAGTATATCCACACCGTTCATTATTATTTTTTCAGCTCATTCTAGGGTATGGTCCCACAAATAAGCAGATCTAAATCTCAAATGCAGCACATTACAGGAAACAGCAGTACACAAATATCAACTTCATCTAAAACTTTTGTTTTTTTGAATGATGCCGGCTTGTGGCCCAAAAAAAAATGTTTTAATGTTGTATGCTTTAGCTGAGATTTGGATCTACTTCATTTTTGGAACCATGCCCTAAAACGAGTGTACGGCATGGATTTCACATAACACGTACATCAATATGGCCCTATGGTCACCTTTAAAATTCCGTACTAACCATTAAGTTCGACCCGTCACGAAAAAATCAATAAAAAATGAAGTGGTACTTTTGAATTCGGTATTAATAAACAAAATTTAATGTGACCATTTTCTCAATTTCACGTTAAGTAATATTTTCCTTAGGATACAACAAAAGATAGGGTTTAGTTCCATTTGCATTTTCCCCACGCACAACAAAACCCATGACCTTAGCGATTATATATATATATATATATATATATATATATATATATATATATATATATATATATATATATATGAGGTCGACGTTATGAGAACTTCCCATGATGTCAAGTTGTGTGGGCTCCCTTTGATGTGTGTTGAACATCATCATTCTGTATTTCATGGGTACCCTTTAGGTTACATAATATCCCAAAAATCGGACCGTATGGAACCCAGGTGGGCCATACCATTTAAAACCCCACCTGAGTTTTGGATGTGGCTCAAACTTGATCTAACCTCTCGACTAAGCGGGACACACACAATGAATAGTCTGGATTTGTGAACCATATCTTGGTGGGCCCAATAACTAATTATGAATGTTTTAATCGGAGGGTAATCCCTCTCAACTATTGTATGTGGTGCGGCCCACCCAAGTCATAAATGGACTTGATTTTTAAACGTATAGCCCACCATGAAATGATGCATTTGACTGATGGGGTAGATGTTCAACATAATCACGATGGGGTCCACACAACTAGACCTCATGGGAAGTTCCCATGTGGTCGACCTCATGGTTTTATATATATAGGGAAAAGGTACAATGCGCTCGAACTTATTTTAATGCCCCATGAGGTCGAGCTGTGTGGGCCCCATCGTGATGCGCTTCGAATATCTACCCCATCAGTCAGATGCACCGTTCCATCGTGGGTCTAAGTCTCAAAAATCAAGTCAATCCTTGACTTGTGTGGGCCACACCACATACAGAAGTGGGGAGGGGCCGTGCACCATTAAAACATTCATAACCATTTTGAGGGCCCACTGAGATGTAGTTTGCAAATCCAGCCCATCCATTATGTGTGTACCACTTGAATGAGGGTTCAGACCAAGTTTGCAAATCCATTTGCAAATCCAGCCCATCTTGTAGGCCAAGCAATTCCTGTTCGTGCATCGCTCCAGGAGCGTTGGTGTCATCGAATGAAAGAATCAGTCTTGTCGGATAGTCATTTAGTCAAAGTCTTTAGCAAAAGTCAGGAGTCGTGTTCATGAAGAGTTCATTTTGCTTCTTCCGCGATGTAGGATCCAGCGTGTGTCCCCATCTGCTGAGGCCCACATGATAGGCCAATGATTATGAGCTGTACATAGGGGTGTACACGGGTCGGTCCGAGTCGAACTATCTTCAGCCCGTCTAGGCCCGTTCAACAGCCACACAAGGCCCGAACTCGATCGGGCCTGGTCACCGGGCCAACATCTCTAGCCCGAACCGGGCCCAGCGTGAGTTTGGCCCAGTTTCAAACCTTCGAGTTTGGGTTAGTTTCGAACCTGAGTTCGGGCCAATTTCGAACCTTACAGCAAGTTCATGGGAAGGGCTTTGGCAGGTAATCTGCGTCCCATTAGAAGGCCCTCGATCAACGGTGTAGATAGTTGAACTATTGACTCCACAAAAAATCTAACTAGTGAGGACATTTACATACATTTGACAAAGTATAAAATAAAATATTTTATACAAATTAAATACAATCATACACGGGTCGGGTCCTTTGGGCCGGTAGGTCGGTCGGGCGGGGGCGAGTCGGATTCGAGGCAAGTCGGGCCGGCCAGCCGGGAGGTATCCGAAATCGGCTCGAACTCACTTTCGGGCCTAGAAAATTGGCCCGTCATCCCGACCCGAACTCGGTTCCGGGTCGTCCGAGTCGAGCTTTTTTTCAGTGGGTCGAAGCGAGCTAACCTGCAAGACTTGCCGGTTTGTGTACACCCCTAGCCGTACATATTATCACTACTATCTTAAATAAGAAATTATTTCATAATCACTTTTCAGTGATGATCTAAACATTTCATTTTTGAAGTTGAATGCTAAGACATTGTAATTTCTTTTTATTGTTCTAAATTCACATAACCCATTCAGTGTTCGTTTGGCCAAAACGGCATAGAATCTAAAGTGTGGACGGTGTAGATTGCCAGAAGATATAGCATGTGGTCCATCGTAGGCAGGGACGGACTCTTGTTTTTATGTCGCGATGGAGAGAAAATAAACAAATTCTTGTACTTTTTTAAAACCTAATACCCGGGTAATATCGTAGTGGGTGTTTCTCCGACCGCGGGGCCACCCTGATGTATTTGTAGTATATCCACACCGTTCATTTTTATTTTTTTTTTCAGCTCATTCTAGGGCATGGTCCCACAAATAAGCATATCCAAATCTCAAATGCAGCACATCACAAGAAACAACGATACACAAATATCAACTTCATCTAAAACTTTTGTTTTTTTGAATGATGCCGGCTTGTGGCCCTAAAAAAAAGTTTTAATGTTGTATGCTTTAGCTGAGATTTGGATCTGCTTCATTTTTGGAACCATGCCCTAAAATGAGTGGATGGCATGGATTTCACATAACACGTACATCAATGTGGGCCCTATGGTCACCTTTAAAATTCCGTACTAACCATTAAGTTTGACCTCGTCATGAAAAAATCAATAAAAAATGAAGCGGTACTTTTGAATTCGGTATTAATAAACAAAACTTAACGTGAGCATTTTCTCAATTTCACATTAAGTAATATTTTCCAGAATTAGGTGGACCATACCTTAGGATACAACAAAAGATAGGGTTTAATTCCATTTGTATTTTCCCCATGCACAACAAAACCCATGACCTTAGTGATAATATATATATATATATATATATATATATATATATATATATATATATATATATATAGTGTCATGCTCCCCTGCGCACCTACGCACGTGCGCACCTTTGTACACGTGCCATGGGTGTCTAATCTGAACGGTCCATGTGATGCGGAATCCCATGAAACCTCATGTGCCAAATTTTTACACCGATCTAAAATTCTGGTAGGCCATAGCAAAGAGAAATGTAAATAAAGGGAGGAAACTGTTTTAATTTTTTATGGCCCATCAAAGTTTTAGATCAAAGTAAAACTTTGGCCCGGGCGGTTTCACGAGGTTCTGCTTCACATGAACGGTTCAGATTTTGGATGCCCATCACGTATGATAAGTTCTCAAAAAAGTTCGTACATAGTACGTACGAACTGGTTCGCAGGTGAGCATTTCCGTGTGTGTGTATATATATATATATATATATATATATATATATATATATATATATATATATATATATAGGGAAAAGGTACTATGCGCTCGAGCGTAAAGCGGTCGTCCATGAGGTCGAGCTGAAGTGGGCCCCACCGTGATGCCGTTCGAAAATCTATTCCCTTAGTCAGATGCACTATTCCAGAGGGGGCCCACACAGCTGAAAATTAAGTCAATCCGTGACTTTTGTGGGCCACACCACGTACAGAAGTTGAGAGGGGCTGTGCACTATTGTAACATTCAAAACCATTTGTGGGGACCTTTCGAGACGTGTTTTAATGATCAACACCGTCCATCATATGTGTCCCACTTGAATGTAATTTTAGACCAAGTTTCAGGTGGTATCCACAACTCAGGTGGGGCCCACCAAGTGCTTTTACATGTTTTTGCATGTATACTTATGTTTTCCGATGGTATGGCCCACCTGAGTTACGTGGACGGCTGATTTTGGGCCGTGTGGGCCTATCCTGGGCTCGAGCGTAAAGCGGTCGTCCGTAAGGTCGAGTTGTGTGGGCCCCACCGTGATGTCGTTCGAAGATCCACACCGTCCACCAGATGCACGAGCCCAGGGTAGGCCCACACGGCCCAAAATCAGCCGTCCACGTAACTCAGGTGGGCCATACCATCGGAAAACATAAGTATACACATAAAAACATGTAAAAGCACTTGGTGGGCCCCACCTGAGTTGTGGATACCTCCTGAAACTTGGTCTAAAATTACATCCAAGTGGGACACACATGATGGACGGTGTTGATCATCAAAAAACGTCTCAAAAGGTCCCCACAAATGGTTTTGAATGTTTCAATGGTGCACAGCCCCTCTCAACTTCTATACGTGGTGTGGCCCACAAAAGTCACAGATTGATTTGATTTTCAGCCGTGTAGGCCCCATATGGAATGGTGCATCTGACTGAGGGGGTAGATTTTCGAACAGCATCACGGTGGGGCCCACATCAGCTCGACCAGCACGGATGACCGCTTTACGCTCGAGCGCATAGTACCTTTTCCATATATATATATATATATATATATATATATATATATATATATATATATATATATAACTATGAGGTCGACGTCATGAGAACTTCCCATGATGTCAAGTTGTGTGGGCCCCCTTTGATGTGTGTTGAACATCATCATTGTGTATTTCACGGGTACCCTTTAGGTTACATGATATGCCAAAAATCGGGTCGTATGGAACCCAGGTGGGCCATACCATTTAAAACCCCACCTGAGTTTTGGATGTGGCTTAAACTTGATCTAACCCCTCAACTAAGCGGGACACACACGATGAATAGTCTGGATTTGTGAACCATATCTTGGTGGGCCCAATAACTAATTATGAATGTTTTAATCGGAGGGTAATCCCTCTCAACTATTGTATGTGGTGCGGCCCACCCAAGTCATAAATAAACTTGATTTTTAAATGTATAGCCCACCATGAAATGGTGCATTTGACTGATGGGGTAGATGTTCAACATAATCACGATGGGGCCCACACAACTAGACCTCATGGGAAGTTCCCATGTGGTCGACCTCATGGTGTATATATATATATATATATATATATATATATATATATATATATATATATATATATATATAACATTATGCGCTCGAGCGTAAAGCGGTCGTCCGTGAGGTCGAGCTGGGTGGGCCCCACCGTGATGCCTTTCGAACATCAACACCGTCCACCAGATGCACCATTCCATAGTGGGCTTGGACGGCCCAAAATCAGGTCAATCCGTGACTTAAGTGGGTGACACCATCTAAAACCATAAATATACATGCCAAAAACATATAAAAGCATTGGTGGGACCCACCCGAGTTTTCCATGCACCTGAAACTTGGTTTGGACCCTTATTAAAGTTGGACACACATAATGGATGGGCTGAATTTGCAAAAAACATCTCGGTGGGCCCTCAAAAATGGTTATGAATGTTTTAATGGTGCACGGCCCCTCTGCACTTCTGTACGTGGTGTGGCCCACTAAAGTCACAGATTGACTTGATTTTGGGCCGTCCGGGCCCACCATGGAATGGTACATCCAGTGGACGGTGTTGATGTTCAAAAGGCATCACGGTGGGGCCCACCCAACTCGAACTCACGGAAGACCGCTTTATGCTCGAGCGCATAGTACCTTTTCCCTATATATATATATATATATATATATATATATATATATATATATATATATATATATATATGGAAAAGGTACCATGCGCTCAAGCAGGTCGAGCTGTGTGGGCCCCACCATGATGCATTTCGACTATCTACCCCATCAGTCAGATGCACCGTTCCATCATGGGTCTAGGTCTCAAAAATCAAGTCAATCTGTGACTTGTGTGGGCCACACCACATACAGAAGTGGGGAGGGGCCGTGCACCATTAAAACATTCACAACCATTTTGAGGGCCCACTGAGATGTAGTTTGCAAATCCAGCCCATCCATTATGTGCGTCCCACTTGAATGAGGGTTCAGACCAAGTTTGCAAATCCATTTGCAAATCCAGCCCATCCTGTAGGCCAGGGAATTCCTGTTCGTGCATCGCTCCAGGAGCGTTGGCGTCGCCGGATGAAAGAATCAGTCTCGTCGGATAGTCATCTGGTCAAAAGTCTTTAGTAAAAGTCAGAGTCGTGTTCATGAAGAGTTCATTCTGCTTCTTCCGCGATGTAGGATCCAGGGTATGTCCATCTGCTGAGGCCCACATGTTGAGATAGGCCAATGATTATGAGCCGTACATATGACCACTACTATCGCGATGGAGAGAAAATAAACAATTTCTTGTACTTTCCTAGAATCTGTGAACGTGAACACGTTGGGCAGTGGATTAGATTGGAGCAGGTGTTACCCGGGTAATATCGTAGCGGGTGTTTCTTTGGGGCCACCTTGATGTATGTGTTGTATATCCACACTATCCATTATTATTATTATTATTTTTCAACTCATTCTAGGGCATGGTCCCACAAATAAGTAGATCCAAATCTCAACTGCAGCACAACATAGGAAACAGCTGTACATAAATATCAACTTCATCCAAAACTTTTGTTTTTTTGAATGAGATTTGGATTTGCTTCATTTTTGGAACAATGCCCTAAAATGAGCTGGAAAAATTGATGGATGGCATGGATTTCACGTAACACGTACAAGCCCTATAGTCACCTTAAAATTTTCGTATTAACAATTGAGTTAGACCCGGGAAAAAATTAATAAAAAATTACGCAGTACTTTTTGAGTTCGGCATTAATAAACAAAACTTAACATGGAGTATTTTCTCGATTTCATGTTAGGTAATACTTATCGGAGTTAACAAACATGTCCTAACCCTCTTTGAAACATGTGAACTGGAAGCGTGGATTGGCCCACTTTTTTTTTTTTTTTTTTTGGGTTAGCTTGTTAGTACACACCCATGTCAGTACACACACTCCATGTTAGTCACCCCCGCTAGGGATCAATACCAAGACCTCAAGTGTTGAAACGAGGTGTCTCCACTTAGTCTGCCAGTTGAGCTATGGATCTGGGTGTTCATGTGGCTCACCTTGAAGTACGCATGGTATATTCAACCAGTCCATCTATTTTTCCCTGGCCATTTTATGGCAATGTCCCAAAACTGAATGAGATACAAATTTTAGGTGGACCATATCTTAGAATACAATGAAATATAGGATCAGTAAGTGATGATGTGGGTTAGTTATAATTTTTTTAAAAATGATTTTTAACAATCCAAAATAGCAAAAATTTAGGATGTTACAGATCCGATTGATGATAAGTTGCGAGTCACTGTGTACTTTTAGAGTCCGATCTTCCATTGCCACTGCCAAGTTGAGCCCAGTGAGTAGCATCTCATATTCTGCCACATTGTTTGACATCTGGAATTTGAACCTTAACACACATTGGGTGTAGGTTTGGTTGGGCGCTTCGAGGACTATCCCGACTCCAATGCCTTTGGAGTTGGATAACCATCAACATACAACATCCAGACCTTCTGGTCACCTTCTCTATTTAGTTCGGCTAAAACCTCCAAGTTTTGTCTATTAGTGAATTCAACAATAAAGTCGGCCACCGCTTGACCTTTGATGGCAGTCTGAGGTTGATATTTGATGTCAAATTTACTAAGCTTGATTACCCATTTCGTGAGCCTTACCAACACCTTAGTCTTCTGGAGCACTTGGTGAAGAGGTTGATTGGTTCGGATTATGATTGCGTGGGCCTGAAAGTAAGGGCAGAGGCGACGAGCTGATACTATTAATGCTAGAGCGAGCTTCTTAATGTTGGGATATATGTTCTCGGCCGGGATCAGTGCCTTCCTGACATAATAAACAGGGAGCTGCTTGCCTTCAAGTTCTCAGGCGAGTGTCGAGTTGTCCGCTGCAGCAGAGATGGCCAGATAGAGTATCAACGACTCTCCTCGCTCTGGCTTGGAGAGCAATGGAGGTGAACTTAAGTACTGCTTGAGCTGTTGAAACACTTGCTCGCAGTCCTCGGTCTATTCTGTCTTTGTTTTACCTTTCAACTACTGGAAGAATGAGAGACACTTGTCAGTGGCTCTTGAGACAAATCGATTGAGGGCGGTGACTTTGCCTGTTAGGCACTGGATTTCTTTCATATTTTTGGGCGAACTCATATTCAACGGATCTTGTATCTTGTCAGGATTTTCCTTAATTCCCCTCTGATTCACCAAAAAGCCGAGGAATTTGCCCAAACTGGCGTCGAAGGCGCATTTGTTTGGGTTGAACTTCATTTGGTATTTCCTCAGGATTGCAAACATTTCTTCGATGTTGACTACATGACTTGTGGCCTTGCTGTTCTTGATGAGCATGTTATCGACGTAAACTTCCATGGAATGTCCAATATGTTTGGCAAACATTAATTTTGTTGACAAGCCACTGATACGTGGCTCCGGCGGTTTCAACCTGAAGGGCAAAACTTTGTAGCAGTAGAGCCCCTTGTCAGTGATGAATGTTGTCTTTTGCTTGTCATACGGGTGCATGACAATCTAATTATAGCCCGAATATGCATTCATGAAGCTCAAGAGTTCATGCCCTATCGTGATTTGGGCATAGGTACCACTAGAGTGGAATCAGCTCGTTGATGAGAGGATTGACCACCTTGATCCACGAATGATTCTGGTGGAGCAGGCATCGCTGTAGCAATGGCGAGCAGAGCTTTCTTCCTTCCTTTTACTATCGTAGAACTCGTATAAGAAGGCTATGGCTTTGATGTCGGTTCCTACAGACGGCGCCAAATTGTTGATGTAAAAATTCAATTAACCCTGATCAAACTGCTGAATACCTGCAATACGAAAAATTACAAAGGATACCCTAACTATAACAAGGGGACCCTTTGATGCCTAAGTCAAAATTCTTGAGGAATCTGGGTCTAGTCAGTTGTGGGGTAACTGGTTCGTACCTTTCACTATAGATGGGACCACTTTTTAAAGGCCTAAAGTTGATTACGTGGACGGAAGCGTTCCCTGATTAATATGTGTGTATGGTTGTCGTTTCTCAGCCGTTTCGAGAGATCCTCAGTGATGATAAGATCAAGTTGTCGAGCTCTAAAAACATACGAAGCTGGTGACTGAGGTCGACCCTCCGAGTTGATCTCATGATATAAGGTTGGAGGTTGTCCCAAGGATGATTTATGTTCACTCCCCAAGTATAGGGTTGTGATGTAGTAATAAACTCGGTGAGACCGAGGTCGAATCCACAGGGACTGAACCTGTACGTAATCTGAAAATAACTAGAACTAGAACTAGACTAAGATGTAATCTAAATCAAGTGATTATGAGTGAATAATGGTGAAATAACAATTTAAAACTTAAAGAATTTAGAGAAGGGAAACTAGGGATTCAGAGGATCCACTTGTAGAGATCAGGGAGATCTACGCTTGATTCACGAACTCAACTGGACTTCGAGTCCCATCTTCATCCAGTTGGAAGATATAACCTGAAAATCAATATGAACCTCCTTTTGATCTAGTTTTCAAAGGGATGAAAGATATAAGAATTAGGTATGATTTCATCACAAATCCATGCCTACGAGACAAGGTAAACAACAGAACTTAGACCAATCCATAACCAATCAAAAGATGTATAAGTGTTAGGAAGGATTCCGTCATCCAACCATGTCCAAGGGACGATGGTGAACAACAGGGCCTCCTAAATTCACAATTCCTGTAATGCAATGAACATACTTGAAGCCATCGCAGATCCATTGTAATTTGAGTCACAATAAACCATTAAAAACTATAAATATTCCATATATTCAAAACTAGAATCAAACTTTAGTTCTTCAGATGAATCTAACCGTCAAGATCTCCCATTACGCCACAAGCTTCACCTCTTAGCCCTAGCTAAGAGGTTTAGCCCCACATGAATGGGCCTAATCCCTTAAACAAATATAAAAAAAATAAAAGAAAAAGGAAAACAAAACAAAACTCTAAAAATCTCTGTCTACGTCCCAGCCGTGAATTGAATCCCTTCTCTCTCTTGCTTCTATTTCTTTTATACAGATGGAGGGTCGGTTTGGAGATCCGACCTTGCTGGAGTGCGTAAGGAAGTCGGTGCATGGAGGATGCAGACGGAAGCTGGAATTTACGTAGCTGCAACAGGCATGTATACGGAAATAGTGACATGGCCAGCGATGCTCACTGGATATCTCTTCGAACAGACTCTTCCTGGACGGTCGGTTTTGGCTTGCGTTCCATCTGGATGGTTCGGATCAGCCGTCCGATCAACAGTGGTGAGTCACCACATCCCGGAATTCTTGGCTTTTGCGGTCGCACGCGTCCTGCTGCGTAACCGTTTTACGCTGTTGGAGTCGGTGGCCCCATGATCAGTGTCCTATGAAAAATCCAGTCCGTCCACTGGATTCCCCTCGCAAAACAAGTCGGGTATAGGTGGTTTTTGCTCAGTTTAGGTGTGGCCCACAGAACTTTTTCTTACTACCGTCCGTCCCGTGTTTAAACTTGTGGAAAGCATTATTGCTGTTTGATTGGATTTTTCTCATCTAGGCCCTGTTAATACAGCCTTTGGGCTTCGAATGAACGGTCCAGATCAACCCTACGGGCCGTGATGGTGGCCCACAGCTTCCCTCAAACGGACCCTGTTCGTTTGTTTACGCGGCAGCAGAAGCCAACACGGCAGTTGCCGTTTTTGCAGGAGAGACGGGTTAAACGCGATTTGACCCATCTTGCGGTGTGGTGCACATCGAGTACCCCGGTGCATGTTATACACACCATCTCAGGTGGGGTCCACCGTGATGGTTTTGCAAAATCCAATCCATCCATTCATTTTGTCTCCCTATTTAAACTGTTGAAACCAATTTTGAAGCATATATAGATAGCAGGTGGGCCCAAAATCAATGGTTTATGATCTGATCTGTCCGTTGGGCCACTTCCACAGGGATTCAATGGTTGAAATTCGACGTGTACGGTTCATTTATGGTCCTCAGACAAGATATAAAGTTTCAAGCCAAGCGGATAGTGGGAACCCGGTGATCTTGCATTCTGGATGTCTTTCAGGCTTGTTTAAGTTGTGTGGCTGGAATTTCTCTGATCTCTGACATATAAATCCTTGATCTTGGTCCCATGGAGTCCCATCCAATGCGTTGGTGGTGCCTAAGTATTAAATTCATGCCTTTAGCATCCTTTTCAGTCCATGCTCGTCAATTCACCTTGCAATACAACCACGAGTAAAATATGGCATTTAAACAGTGTTATGCTTATAAATCCAGGTAATTACTGGGGTCTGATATGCAATATTTGACCCTTAACACAACCCCCAACCAACATTTTGCTAGTCCCGAGCAAAATATGCGAAAAATAAGTTGAGAATTACAGGGCAATTTCTATGCAACCGAGTGAAATCTTGAAAAACGATTCAGATACGAGAAATCTAAGATTCATGAATATTGGGCATTATTCTCTCCTAGACTCAAGCACATGGTAAACTTCATAATCAAGTTCAAAGTATTCATCCATCAATTAGAAAAATTCCAAACATTGAGTTCCATGGGTGTATAGTGTAATCTCTGCTTATCGATCATTAAGATTCAATCCGTTATTCATGATATCATTGGTATCCAATAAGAGAAATCATGACAACCAAAACCTAACTTAAAACTTTCCTCACAGATCATCCTTTCATTCTTTTAGCTTTTGATTTTTTCATTAGAAGTAACGCCGAGAAGGGGAATCACATCCTCACCTATAAAGAGCAAACCTATGGTGAAGATTGTACACCCATCCCTTTTCACATATCATCCATGTGGAATTAAATCTACACCTATAGGGAGCAAACCTATGGTGAAGACCATTCGCCCAATCCTTTCAATTTCTCAGGTTGGTTCCTTTCAAGCTTAGTGGTCACCAAGTTAATCCTTTAATATCGAACTGAACCTTAATGTGCAAGCAAGATATGTCTTGTGAAATCATGACTCAATCAATGTTTAAAACCTCTAATCATGGATTAACAATTCGGACTTAACTGTGAAATCTAACAAATAACAGAATCTAAGAGTCACAAATTACCAACATCACTTATCTTGTAATTCTAAATCAAAGATGATTGTCAAAATCACTTCGAATTCACAAGAAATTTCAGAAAAATTTAAAATTTTCACAATTTTTGCTCAAGACCAAGAAAACACTGATTAGGAAACCTAATCTCTCACCCCTAACCTAAAATCTACATTGTCCTCAATGTACAAGATATAAGCATACAATACATATGAGACAACGAAAGTAAAAGAAAAGTGATGGGAAGATAGTACCTGGATAACGAATCGATATACTTTTTCAAAAATATCAGCGAGAGAGTAAGTCAGCACAAGAGAGAAACCAACACAAGTAAAGCACAAATAACAAAAATAAACTCTTACCTATACCACTTTCGCAGGTGTTCTCGATTGCATTTAGCGTATGCAACAAGCCTTTAAACCCCTAGGTTGCCCCTAGTGGACGAGTTGTAGTCTCGTGAGGGTTTGCAGCAATGTTACCCACAAACATTGAATTGACTAATCATGGAATCAAAAGCTGGGTTGCCTCCCAGGAGCGCTAAGTTTAACGTCTTCAGCCAGACTAAAGAAACTACCCTAATCCTATGAAAGCAGGGGGAAGACTACTCAGTAATGCCACAAAGTTCCTCTTCCGACCAATATCTAGATAAATTTCTCAGTAGGTTCCTCAACAGGATTATCCAAAAGCCCTTTTTGCAATAGGCTTGGATGCGCTGGAGCATGGCGTTCCAAAGAAACTTATGTACCGCATCAAAAATCTGGCGTTGATTTGCTTGAGGTATCCAGAGTATATACGATTCACCTGGGACAGAAGAAGTTTTAATGTTAGTATCCTATGGTGAATTAGAGACTACAAGTATATAAGATTCAGAAAGGTTTGCAGGAAGTGATGTAGCCTCAACAGATTCCGAAGTTGCAGACGTCGGTTCCATTGTTAACTCCTCCTCCTTTAATGGTAGACAGTGAGGATCGAGGGAGGGAGGGGCTGTAGAGTAAGGGTTCTCTCGGTCTGTGACAACTACCGAGATATTCTCTTGTAAGGCATTCACTATGTCTCTTATCATAGGATCGTTGGAATCTGCAAAGTGTACTAAGCAATCATCCAAAGAGTTGCAAAGTTCAGCTGAGTGTGACTTATTTTCCACATTGGAGCTCGTGATGATCTGCCCAAGGAATCCATCATCCTTGAAAGTAGATGGAGGTACGCTCTCTTGTTCCAGTCCTGTACAGACAGATTGAAAATTAATAGGGGAAGCATCGATGTGGTCACTCTGTTAAAACTACTCAATCGAGGCGTTGAATCGTAAAAATTTGACAGTTCAGATGGTGACCTCAACTGGGTGGTTTTAACTTCAAGAGTCATATTAAGTGGCTCGTCCATCTCCCACATCATATTATCATTCAATTTAGGGGAGTGGTCTAAACATGCATCACAAGGGTTGGAAGGGTTAGTTGAAATTGGTTCATTCTCCACATTCAAATCAGTCATGTCAGACAGGTGGAGTAGATCATTATGGTTGACAACTTTCTGAACCTCTTGATCATTAGCAGGGGCCACACTTGAGATTGAATCCCAATACTCATCATCGTCAAGTTCCGTGCAGTATGTTCTTGGGACGGGATCACATTCCTCACATTCTATTCCTAAATTGGGTTGAGGTTTGAATAAACTAACCTCTACCGCATCAGTGTAATCATGCGTGTCATGTGAGTGAAGTGTGTCACTATCATTATATTTGAAAGACACCCACGTCTCTTGATCATTCCTTTGGACAGTTATCGAGATCGACTCATTGGAAAATCGAACCATCTGCTCATTAATGGAATCAAATTCCTCATTCGTAATTTCAGTTTCTGCCACAAGCAAGTTATGATAACTTTCTTCACATTCTGCTTCTAGATTAGGATGAGGTTAGGATAACCTAGCCTCTTCCTTATCCATAAGTTATGACTGAATGATTGGAATTGAGGCTGTGAGCAATTCACATGATTGTATGACAAGTTGATTGAACTGCTCTTGTGCTTTCATGAGCTTCTGAAGTGAATTCGCTTGGATTGTTTCTGATTGGGTGTCAAAGGTAGAGGACCCAAGAGAATTATCACTATGATATATAGCTGGTTCAGCTTCCTGACATTGATGTTTCCATTGATTATAGTCATACGGATCATAGGTGGGACAATCTGATGGTTGGTAATACTTATTATCACTCATAATATAATCACGCATTGTTTTCTTTTTCTCAGATGAGTGATAATAATTCTCACTCCCATAGTTATGATAACCCCAACACTCACGTACTGTCCGTGGGGTGGAATTGTTCTCCCGTATATGATCGCGTAAGGACTTCTTAACCGATGGAGTGTTATGCTCAGGTCGGTTCTCGATGATTGTTTCAGAAAAATTTTGAGACATAGGTGGATGTCTATCATCATTATCATACATCCCTTCACACTGTTTCGCATGCTCAAAAGCTATCTCAGCATATTGACGTTCCCACTCGTGCATATACATGGTGAAACCCTCAATCTGAATCTAATCCTAATAAAAATAGAATAAAAGATCCTACAGCGGTATGAAAAGTAAGAGGAGGAGAAGTTAGAAGGAAAGTACCAATTGAGAAGTTCCTATGTTAAAATCCTGCAAAAGAAAACAAAAAAGATTAGCTTCTAAAATAGAAAGTCTAAAGTTAGAAAGTTCCTACAATTGAAATAGAAAGTTAGTTTCTAAAAAGGAAAGTTCCCTAAACCTAAAAGCTAAGTTAGTTTCTAGAAAGTAAAGTTCCCTAAAATTTGAAAGTTTCTAAAATAGAAAATTTAAACCTAAAAATTAAAATTTTTTTCTAAAAATAAACTAATTCCCAAAAAGGAAAGTTTCTAAAAATAAAATAAAGGAAAGATGAGTTAGTTTCTAAAATTAGAAAGAGTCTCTAGAAAGGGAAATAACTAACCTAGTTTCTAAAAACAAAAGAGGAAAGTTCCAAAAAAATAAATTAGTTCCTAAAAATAAAATAAAATAAATTCTAAAAAATAATTAGGAAAGTTCTAAGCCTAAAATGGAAAGTGAAGTTAGTTTCTAAAAAGGAAACCTAGAATAAGAGAATTTCTAAAACTAAAATCCTAATTCTAAAAATAGAAAAATTAGGAAGGGATTACCAAATTAAAAGTTTCTATCTCAGGATCCTACAAAACAGAAAAACATGTTAGTTTCTATAAATCAAACAGAAAAAATCCTAAACCTAAAGTTAGAAAAATCATAATCTTAAACTAATCATAAAACTAATTAATTTCAGAAAACATAGCTGTCAATCTTTGGCAACGGCGCCAAAAACTTGTTCACTCCCCAAGTATAGGGTTGTGATGTAGTAATAAACTCGGTGAGATCGAGGTCGAATCCACAGGGACTGAACCTGTACGTAATCTGAAAATAACTAGAACTAGAACTAGACTAAGATGTAATCTAAATCAAGTGATTATGAGTGAATAATGATGAAATAACAATTTAAAACTTAAAGAATTTAGAGAAGGGAAACTAGGGATTCAGAGGATCCACTTGTAGAGATCAGGGAGATCTACGCTTGATTCACGAACTCAACTGGACTTCGAGTCCCATCTTCATCCAGTTGGAAGATATAACCTGAAAATCAATATGAACCTCCTTTTGATCTAGTTTTCAAAGAGATGAAAGATATAAGAATTAGGTATGATTCCATCATAAATCCATGCCTACGAGACAAGGTAAACAACAGAACTTAGACAAATGCATAACCAATCAAAAGATGTATGAGTGTTAGGAAGGATTCCGTCATCTAACCATGTCCAAGGGGCGATGGTGAACAACAGGGCCTCCTAAATTCACAATTCCTCTAATGCAATGAACATACTTGAAGTCATCGCAGATCCATTGTAATTTGAGTCACAATAAACCATTAAAAACTGCAAATATTCCATATATTCAAAACTAGAATCAAACTTTAGTTCTTTAGATGAATCTAACCGTCGAGATCTCCCATTACGCCACAAGCTTCACCTCTTAGCTCTAGCTAAGAGGTTTAACCCCACATGAATGGGCCTAATCCCTTAAACAAATAAAAATAAATAAATAAAAGAAAAAGGAAAACAAAACAAAACTCTAAAAATCTCTGTCTACGTCCCAGCCGTGAATTGAATCCCTTCTCTCTCTTGCTTCTATTTCTTTTATACAGATGGAGGGTCGATTTGGAGATCCGACCTTGCTGGAGTGCGTAAGGAAGTCGGTGCATGGAGGATGCAGACGGAAGCTGGAATTTACGTAGCTGCAACAGGCATGTATACGGAAATAGTGACGTGGCCAGCGATGCTCACCGGATATCTCTTCGAACAGACTCTCCCTGGACGGTCAGTTTTGGCTTGCGTTCCATCTGGATGGTTCAGATCAGCCGTCCGATCAATAGTGGTGAGTCACCACATCCCGAAATTCTTGGCTTTTGCGGTCGCACGCGTCCTGCTGCGTAACCGTTTTACGCTGTTGGAGTCGGTGGCCCCATGATCAGTGTCCTATAAAAAATCCAGTTCGTCCACTGGATTCCCCTCGCAAAACAAGTCGGGTATAGGTGGTTTTTGCTCAGTTTAGGTGTGGCACACAGAACTTTTTCTTGCTGCCGTCCGTCCCGTGTTTGAACTTGTGGAAAGCATTATTGCTGTTTGATTGGATTTTTCTCCTCTAGGCCCTGTTAATATAGTCTTTGGGCTTCAAATGAACGGTCCAGATCAACCCTATGGGCCGTGATGATGACCCACAACTTCCCTCAAACGGACCCTGTTCGTTTGTTTACGCGGCAGCAGAAGCCAACACGGCAATTGCCGTTTTTGTAGGAGAGACGGGTCAAATGCGATTTGACCCATCTTGCGATGTGGTGCACATCGAGTACCCCGGTGCATGTTATACACACCATCTCAGGTGGGGTCCACTGTGATGGTTTTGCAAAATCCAATCCATCCATTCATTTTGTCTCCCCATTTAAACTATTGAAACCAATTTTGAAGCATATACAGATAGCAGGTGGGACCAAAATCAATGGTTTATGATCTGATCTGTCCGTTGGGCCACTTCCACAGGGATTCAATGGTTGAAATTTGACGTGTACGGTTCATTTATGGTCCTTAGACAAGATATAAAGTTTCAAGCTAAGCGGATAGTGGGAACCTGGTGATCTTGCATTCTGGACGTCTTTCAGGCTTGTTTAAGGTGTGTGGCTGGAATTTCTCTGATCTCTGGCATGTAAATCCTCGATCTTGGTCGCATGGAGTCCCATCCAATGCGTTGGTGATGCCTAAGCGTTAAATCCATACCTTTAGCATCCTTTTCAGTCCATGCTCGTCAATTCACCTTGCAACACAACCACGAGTAAAATATGGTATTTAAACAGTGTCATGCTCATAAATCCAGGTAATAACTGGGGTCTGATATACAATATTTGACCCTCAACAATTTACCTGAGCTTGGCCCTTAGTAGGTTGAGGTCAGGCTTTCAACAATTCAATTCGTGTCACCAGGATAGGTCTTCAACATCCTTCCTTGGTACCTTGAGCTACGTGAGTATGGTAGTCCTGCATCCGATCTTGTGCAGGACCACGTTCCAGATGGTTCTACAGAGGATCCTTGTGGGAGCACAGGAATGGATGGGACCGTGAGAGGGCTCGGTGTTTGTCCTCTTTAGAAGGAAGCGGAGGTATTTCATCTTCTGGTGGACGAGGCCATTGAGCAAGCAGATCTCCTCGCAGTGGATCACTATTACTATCTAGCCGTTGAGGAGCTCCTTGGTCTGGATCGACGCCAACCGACCACGCGACGTACACAGATATCCGAGCCGACCTCATCTTTCTTATCAGGTCATTTTTATCCATAAAAAATTGCATCACTAAAATTACTTCAATAGGATGATCTATGCAGTCCAAACATTCTCCATATAAATCAATGGTTAAAGATAACTCAAAGATTCCAAATCTAGCTATTTCTAATCCAGGGTATTTCAAATCCATGGTGACAAATGAGGTCTTAAGTTCTTGTTTGAACCCTCGACACAACATGAGTGGCCATGTCAATTGCTGGATTATAATTTTATAATTGAATTTTTTTTTTTTGAAAAAAAAAGAAGAAAGAAAAGGAAAAAGAGCAGGGAAATGGAGATGCTGATGCCTTATACCAGATGCATGATGATGAGGAAGCTGAGATCTTGGCCATCTCTATACTGGCGTCCATGTGGTTAGATAATTCCATCCATGCCCTAGAGTTTCTTCATGGAAGATACTCTCCCGGTTCCCCGTGGGAAAAGCTGCCTGTTAGGTATCTTGGCCAGCTTGTCGAGTCATGGGCCAGTTCTAGGGGAGTCTGGTCTAAGTGTCCGGCTCAATTTCCTCTGTCCATTAATCTCTACCACATATCATACTTTAAAATTTAAAAGAATATTACAGGGTATTTTGAAAACTAAGGGAGGGTATTTAGGTAATATTGTATTTTTGCATGTTTATAGAAATATGACTTGGATATTACTTGATTCCCACAGCGAGCAGTTGAGGCATTGCTTTCTAGTGTGTATGTTTAGGCCTGTGGCCAGGTCCTAAATTTCATGCCTGAAAAATAATCAGGAATGTGGACCGTTGCTCTGATATTTCTCTCCTATCCACAAATTGAAAGTTATGTTGATTTTCGTATCATGGAAGTTTTTGGGCATGGTCCATCCACGGTTAGCTTCAACCGTTCACACTAGTCTAGATGGCCCAAATGGGCCCCACTAATGATTCTTCCTTAGTCCTTCCATCAGATAACCCATTTTAATTTTAACTTTGTTTTCTTTAATTAGCTAACGGTGCGATTTGGTTACATGTGGAAATGAAAAATCAATGGATGATCGGTGCCATACAGTGCAAATGCTGGTGGGAAGCATTTTGGGTGGGCCATAAAACTGAAATCGGATCCATTGCCTGCCATTTCCATCTCAATTAATTCAGTATCAGAACTTTTCATCTCGGATGACTTTGTGGCATATGTGAGATGGTGGGCCCAGATTGATTCAATTAGGCTCTCAATGCAGATCTCATCATAAAATTGACAAAGAATGTGGGCCCCACATAAAGATAAAAAGAAAACAAACCAACCTTTTAATTTTTCATTTTCACAAAATGATACTTTGTTTTATAAACACAATCAGTAAGAAGATGGATGGTCAGATATCGATCTGTTTATTGATAATAAGACATCCTTATTTCTAGTATTAGCTATAAGATGGTAGTTGAAGGCGTGTATGTGTGTGTTTGATCAGTCGCCGCAGTTAACGAATTGGTAGTTAACAATCATATTGCCTTGAGCATTGCCATTCCCATCGGTGTCGATCTGATCGAAGACGGCCTTGTCTAAATCCAGCCCTCCATTGCTACATTGGTCCACAATCCTAGCTGTCACCTGGGCTCCCGTCCTTGTGTTTGTTACCTGCATAACATTTGCCATTCATTCACCCCTTTCCATCATACTATAAGTACTTGTAGGGACCCACAATCAGCTGGGCCAGGCCACCACCAGTTAGGTTGGGATGCATTATGATCTTTACTTTTAATAACCCTAAACCCTAAGCTGGACAGCCTGGGGCTTCACAATGATGTATTTATTATATCCACACCGTTCATACATTTTTCGAGATCATTTTAGAGCATTATCCAAAAAATGAATCATATCCAAAGATCAACTGGACCACTCCACAAATAGCATTGGAGAAAATGATTTTCACCGTTAAAAAATTCATAGTAGGTCACAGAGACGTGTATGAAAAGGAAAATTAAATTTTATATTGATCCAAAACTTTTGTGATCCCCAAAAAGGTTTCAATAGTAGACATTCAATCCCTCACTGTTTTTGTAGTGTGGTCCACTTCATCGTTTAGATATGTTTTATTTTTCGTCTCAAGCTTTACTACGAGCTCGCACAATGGCTAGACGGTTTAGATATAACACATACCTCATGATGAGACCCACAAAACTTGCTAACGTCAGTACACTAGCTATATAGCTGGTGTGTGGTACACCAGCCAATCCGCTTCCTAGCTGATGTGGGTATGTGTCGTGCGAAGACAAGCGCTGACACTCCTCGATCTCCGAGTTGTATGGACGGTTCAAAGGAGATCAAAGTTACATGGGCTCCAAAATGATGTATTTATTATATCCACAAACTTCATCTATTTTTTTGAGATCATTTTAGAGCATGAGCCGAAAAATGAATCATATCCAAAGCTAAACTGGGCCACACAAAAAATAGCAACGGGATAATAATTTTCACCGTTAAAACATTTATAGGGCCCACCATAACATTTATTTTCCATCCAATATGTACATAAGGTCACAAAGACATGGATTAAGAGGAAAAACAAATATCATATTGATCCAAAACTTCTGTGACCCCCAAAAGGGTTTTCAATAGTAGATATTCAATCCCGCACTACTTTTTGAAGTGTGGTTCACTTGATATTTAGATCCGTCCTATTTTTATGCTCAAGCCTTAAGTCGAGCTCTCCAAATGGATAGACCGTTTGGATATAACACATACCTCATCATGGGACTCGCAGAACTTGATCACTGGTGTGTGGTACACCCATTGTCAGTTCACACTTCAGTGTTAACCACCCCCACCACGGAATCGATACCAAGACCTCAGTGTTGAAATAAGGTATCGTTAGCTCATTCTAACACTTGCCCCCACATTTCCCATGCAGGTTAGGTAACAGGAAACAAGGTAATCACCAAACTGGAACAATCCTCCTCTGTTGATGCAATATAATATATTATTACATGGGTTGATTACAATTAGAGCAGGGTAGAATCTGACCCAATTCGACGAATCCGACCTGATTCGATGGATCTGACCCAATCCGATTCGAACCGAAGGTTAAGATTTGGTCGTTACGAATAGGTATACTCAGATCCGAACGTACATCGAGTCGAGTTCGGATCAGTGGCCAATTTGGATCGATCCGATCCGATTCAGTTGGATACTATATAAGTAATATTTACTTTTTTCTTTATATTCATTTTTTTACTACCTGCCTCACCCGAACGATGCCCTAATCCTTTCCTTATCTTTCCCTACTCGAACGGCGCCGTACCCATCCATCTCTCCTCATTTCTCATCCGATTTCCCTTCTTTCCTTCTCTCTCTCGATTTCTTACCTCTCCTTCTTTCTTTACTCTTTTCTCTCCCTCTCTTCCGATCTTGATTCAGCCCAATCCGAATCAATTGGATAGACTCAACTCGATCTGACTCGGTTTGGTTTCCCTAACCGAGTCGGACTCAATTTGGGTGAGGCAGCAAGGATTTGGATTGGATCGAATCAGCCCTACTGGAATTGGTCTCGGATTGGATTGAGTTAGGATCTTGGAAAAATCAAATCGAGTTGAGTTGGACCCAATCCGGTCCGACTCGACTTGGTGCCCACCTCTAATTACAACCGAGCATTATATGATAGTCTATTGCATATTTTGATTACAATCAACGGCTGGATGTCATGCACAAACCACGTTGGTCCATAGTGCTGACTGGACCGTTAAAAAATGACCATGGGTATCTTGGTCATTGTGTCCTCTATCCGTACTGTGAGGGGATCGTTGTGAAATTCAAAATAGTGGGGCCCTTTTACGTATGTTGGCATTTTGATGAACGTGGCATACAGACGTGAGATCTGGGCCATTCATTAAGTACACCCCTCCGCAAACATGCACTGACCCAAATAATCAGGCAGCCACATGTTTCCATTCGTTGCTTTTCTAACCATTCATTCGCCTCATACAGCTGTGCCTCACCTAATGAGTGGACCTGCTTTAAATTTCACGGTGAGCCACACAAAAACACTAGGATTTTCACACCTGTGAGACGTCGGCACGTGTATGGCTAGTAAATCGACTAAATGATCCCTATGCATGCAAGCAATGGGTTACACGACTCCCAGCGATTGCGACAATGGTTGTGGGCCCCACTTTATAATCACCGTTTGATCACGATACAATCGTGGTTTATGCTCATACAATAGGCTTTCACAGTAAGTTCCTGTGCTGGTAATCTATGTAGAACCCACCATAATGTTTTTGATAAATCCACCACGCCCATCCGTTTTGTGAGCTCATGTTAGGAGAATGAATGATCCGGATCCAAGATTCAAGTGGGCCGAAAAGGAGAGAATTAAACGTCAGTTGAAATATTAGTGGGCCACATAAGTTTTGAATTAGGCTGGTATTTTTGTTTTCAGTTCATCCCAATAGGAACGAAGTTATGAACGGTATAGATGGCATGTAAGCATCACTGTCGACCTTAGGAAAGTTTCGACGGTAAAAATTTCCCTACTCACCTTTTATTTACTGCGGTCCACTTGAGTGTTGGATCCGGCTAATTTTTTGCCTCCTATCCACCGTTTAAGATGAGCTCAAAAAAAGGATGGACGTGTTAGATTTATCAAAAACATCCTTATGCATGGATTAAGCTCCAGATGTACTATCTACGGTTATTATTAACAAAGCTAATCTCATCTTACCAACAAGCACTGTCCACAAGAAGCCTGGCCAGTGGGGCCCACAGGTCCGCAGAAGGCGGTCCATCCGTACCTCTGGCGCCACTCGAGAGGCTTGTCCGCGTCCCACGTGGCGCAGTAAACGCCGGCTGTGTTCAAGTCCCATCCGATCTGCGACGGATTGTAGATATTATACGTCGCGCGCACGTTAGAAGCGCTCTGCGCCGCAGCCGCTGCTAAAATGCACAGTAAGAGTGCCGCACAAAGCCTCAGAGAACCCATTCTTCTTTTTCTGATTTTAAAACGGGGCTTTTACTTATAGCCGGTGTTCGGTTTTGAATTACCAAAGTACCCCTAGTTTATGTATAAAACCACGAATATGCCCCGCCGTGAGATTCGATGTCGGCATGAGGATGGTGCGATGCGACGACTTCCGACTGGTAGAATGAGAAAGCATAGGAGGCAATTCTTCTACAGATCACACGTGTCAGAGATCTGGAACGTTCACTTGGATGGCCCATCGGAGCGTGGGCTGTCCCCAAAATTAGGTTCGACCGGTCATCAAGTGGGCCATACACGTATCAGAAAAATCAATGGTAATAAAAATGACCATACGTTGATATTCAATGTACACATATTGCTGATCTGACGAGTGGGCCACCTGACTTTTGTGACGGGGCATTTTGAAAGTGGGTTAAACCTGAGAAATGATTAGAAACAGCGAAATCCAGCGGCTCGATCGAGTGGTAGACTCAGTGAAAGATACCTCGTTTCAACACTGAGGTCTTTGGTATCGATTCACTGGTGGGGGTGGCTAACTGTGAAGTGTGAACTCACAATGTTGTGTACTAACAAGCTAACAAAGAAAAAATATTTAGTAAAATCAGGAACGGTTAGATTCCTATGATAGTTCAGAATCATTTAGAAAAAAAATGGTGGCGACTCCTTTACCGTGCATGTGGCATAATTCGGTACTTTGAATTTAGACCACTTTCTTCTTTAATTTCATTCACCCATTTGATAGTCATCAATTGGATGGATAGGATCGCTTGATTAGAGTGATTTTATTGATATTGGATGGTTTGGATAGCTTTACTTGAGTGCCACATATGAGGACGATGAGTCACCGCCACTTTCGAAGGGGTGGGGAACTACCAGAGAGCTATCTTTTACGGAGCGGATTAACTGAGACCCCGGTCTCACCGAAGAAGGTGCGGCCCTTACCATGGGGCCCACCTTGATTATTCTTTTCTGTATCCACACCGTCCATACGTTTTTTCCATATCATCTAAGGATATTATCCCCAAAATGAAGATGACCCAAATCTCAGGTGGACCATAGTCTAGGAAGCAATAGTGATTGAATACCACCATTTAAAACTTCTTAGGGCCTACCTCAATATGTAAAGAGTGTTTATTTTCCATCTAATCTGTTTATAAGGTCACATAAGCCTGTATGAAGGGAAAAAACAAATATCAGCTTGATCCAAAACCTTTTCGGTCCATTAGTGGTCAATCACTACTGTTTTTGACGGTATGGTCCATCTGATAATTGAATCTGCTTCATTTTTTTAAAATAATGATCTAAAATGATCTGAAAAAAACGGATGAACGGTGTGGATATAGAAGAAGAAGAAAAAAAAAACATCATGGTGAGCGCCAGGGTAAGGGCTGCGCCGTCTTGGGTAAGGCCGGGTTCTCACCTAATCCGCTCCCTGTAATCAGGTTTTCAATTATTACAAGTGGGACCTATGGCCGGATAATCCGGACCATTGGTCTGTTGATACTCAGTCGGGATGGACCATACATCAAAAGCCTCTCAGATTGGAAGATCGCAGGCCTGGCAATCAATATCCATACCTTTCATACCCTGTCCTATTTCTCTTCTTAACCATCCATCTCTAGACGAAAACTTGAATGGTTAAGATCATCCAATCATGAATATTTTAATAGGAATAACCATCAACTGCAAGGCCCAACATACCATTGGTTTGGGTCATCAATCAATAATCCCCACGTGTCAGAATTGAAAACGGGCGTATGTTAGGTAAAGATGCAGCCGCATATCAAATACTTCTTTACCAAAATACCCGCAGAACTCGATAAATTACAACAGGCCAGCTAATTCAACATGGAGCTTTTTAATACAACCTTTCGTTATCAAGAGAACATGAATCTGTCCAAATTACTTCTCCCACTCAATTCCTCCGTTGCGTGGTTAATGGAGTATATGTGCTATTTTTCTAACTTCAGATACGTGGCAGACGTAGAATGAACATCTGTCATCTCAGAGGCCCCACCAAATATGGCCCACAGCCCAATAATCCAAGGGTGTTAGACAATTCACACAATACGGTAGTGTACCTTGTGTGAAGAAATAGATAAAAGATAAGTTCCGATTTTATTATTATTATTATTATTATTTTTAATCTCATCTCTTGATAGAGTGCTGTGCATATAAATAATTTGCGGATGGGTAATTGTTGAGGTCAAAATCTGGTCAGCCCTCTTCCCCTCTTCACGCACTCCGAGCAAGCGTCGGACCAGGAATCCTGCACATAAACCGTAAGCAATGGAGACCCTGGCTAAGCCGGGGGACCCTCCGATGCCTAAGTCAGGACAACAAAATCTGGGTCTAAGTTTAGGAGAAGGGGGAGAGTATCAGATGTTGCGTACCTGTTCTCATGGGATGATGTAATATTTATACCTTTTCATCGCTCGATTCGTATCCGATAATCTCGGCACGATCAGTGGGGTTCGTGGATCATGGAGATATTGCCCAGAATCCGAAGATCATGTCCTACGATGTGCGTATCTGCGGGCGAGATAATAGCGCATACCTATACATGGCAGTTTCTCCACTTAGTGCGTGGGACCTTTATTCTCAGAGATGCCTCAGCTCGGCCAGACCGAAGACGACGATATCGTTCCGAGCTGATGGTTGGTTATGTCAACCTGAGCCGCTGTTGATCTGTTCGCAAGTAGTACAGCTAGCCCTTCTCAGTGTCATGATGGATGCTTACTCGGAGTCGGTCGTATAACTCGAATATTTTCTCTTCCGACTGCCCTCGGAAAGAAAGTGATCAAGAATGGGAGCTTCGTCCATCTTAACCCACCTTCCTATTATTATGCCGAGGATCGGACTCTCCGCTCGGAATGACGGACCGTCGATCCCTCCGATTGTAGTCGTCTCGGATCTTCCCATAACAGAAGCCCCCTACTCTCTGAGGTCATTCATGAGCTCGGAGAGTAATTAATTAGAAGATCCGTCGCCTCAGTTCTTTGATGCATTTATGGTCCTCGTGTGAAACGTCTCGTACTCGGGATTTAGCGGCTTCGAGCTAACCGTGAGCAAACACGTGGCGACGGTTGGGATTCCGAATCGTCACCAACCTGTGAATGACTGCCACGTGCACTCGGGGTGTCGTGTCGAGCACTCTTTTCTGCGCTCGGGTACTGTGTGGATTAACTCACACAACAATCGAGGCAGATAGCATTACCTTTACCATGTTTTGAACCAATGATATGACACCACGTCGGACTCGGAGTCGGTCAGCAATGATTCCGACGCAGCCATTATTACGGGCCATTTAATGCAGGGTTTCTTCAATCTATAAAAGGCCCGTCCGGGGTCTTCATTCGACTGCTATCGTTTACATTTGAGTTGTTTAGCGGAGAAGGCGATTTCCGGCAGAAGTGGTTTCTGATATAGTTTTCACGCTTGCTGAAGCCATTTCCGGCGATTATCTGGTGAGTTTGATCCTTAGCATCACTGTTTCGAGATGTCTTCCGATAGGAAAATGGCAAGAGGTTACAATGAGGACTCCGAGTCAGGGAGTTCTGATAATGGAAGAGAGACCTCTGAAGGTCCCTTCGAGGCTGTGCCTTTATATCCTCGGCCCCAGAAGCGGACGGTGGCGAGAGCTCACACTCGCCAAGTCAGCAAGAAGGCCAGCAAGAAAGGGACAGCACGAGCCCCCAGAGCTGCAGTCGTCGATGTGCCAGAGATGCCCCCTGGTGGACGGGCGTCGGAACTGGTTCCAGGGGGCTCTGTAATAACGGAGTCTCAAATGGCATGGATCCGTACAGAGTTTGACATACCTCGCTCCGTTCGGATTAGAGCCCCCGAGCCCGCTAATGCTGCTGGCAATCCCGTGGTTGGGGAGATAGCCATATTTTTATGTGGCCTATTATGCGGACTCCGTCTCCCGATGCACCCCTTCATCCGAGCTCTAACCGCTTACTTAGGGCTCGCGCCTGAGCAACTTGCACCTAATGCTTGGAGGGTGCTGATTTCCGCTTACATTATCTGGCACCAAGTAGGGAACTCAGCGTTGACACCCGCCGAGTTGATGAACCTGTACTTGGTCAAGCACGAAGGTAACGATCCGTTGTACTACTTCGCGACCAGAGGTAGTAAGGGGTCAGGGCTCATCTTGGGTCTTCCGTCCTCGAATAAGGACTGAAAGAACAAGTGGTTTTGGGCCGCAGGCGAGTGGGAGGCGCTGACAGCGGAGATTGGGGCTTTATCGACTCGGGTTCCCATTCGCTTCACAATGCCAGGTCGGGTCGAGATTTCTTTCACGCATTGCTTTTTTACTTCAGCTCCGCTTGAAAGAGATTTTTTGTTTGTTTGTTTTGCAGGTTTCGCGAGGGGCGTGCCCTTCATCACCTCGGACCAGAAGAACCAGATAGCCAAAGCGAGGACATATTCGGAGGAGCATCGCCGCTGGTCAGATCTGATCACAGCTACTAACCTTTACCGATCGGGGCTTTGCAAGACGAGGCCGCTCCCTACCTCGCTCAGTGAGTATTCTTGTCTTTAGCCAATTTATTTTTATTGGTCCGAGGTAACGTTATCTTAATCATTCTACTGCACAGGCATGACCGAGGCATCTGGTTCTCGGAGGAGGAAAGCCGCGCTGTCTGCTGAGAAGATGCTGAGGGCTGAGCCCCCGGCGAAGGTAGTTCGGAGGAAGAAGGTCGTTCAGGGAGTTCGTCCTTCAGGTTCTGCCTCAGGGGTCGCGGCTCAGAGGGTGGTGCTTCCTCCCCCTATCCCGAACATCTTGGTTCGGGATACAGCTCCATTTCCTACCTCAGCACCCTTGGTTGAGGGATCATCTGCATCTGCAATTGTGTCCCCAATTCCAATACTACCGGGTGCAGCCACGGAGCCCCCGGTCGGTGTTGATATGGTAGTACCTTTATGCGGCCCTAACCTCGCCTCTGCTCCAGCAACGGGGGCAGTTCCCCCTCCATCCATCGCTGTTCCCCCCACCGAGGGAGCACGATTCAATCCTCCATTGATAGTTGTTCCATCATCTTCCGAACGGGAAGAAGCTGTTCGGATGGCTGATGCCATGATTACCCAACCGGATAATGAGGGGGAGGCTGTACGTGGTGCCGAGGGTGATGCTCAGCCCTCGGCTGGTAGTCGAACGGGAGCTGAGGAGGCGATGAGCTCAGCTCAAGTTGGCACGAGCAGAGGCAGGTTCGAGCCCGGTTATCACATGTCTTGTTTGACAGACTGGGCGGCGAGACATGTTACTGAGGAATCTATTTCGCGCCTTCTTGATAAACCGGACGACTGCTTTCTAGAAGACTTGGCTGGAGTCTTCTATCAGGTACTTCCTGCCTCTTCACTTGAAAAAGTTGTCGTTTCTGTATTATTATTTTTTTCTCATTTTCTTGCCTTGGATCAGTCTGTTCCGAGGATCCTCTTATGCTGGGAGAGGGTCCGAGAGCGTCGGAAAATCAACGCTGAAGTCGAGACCCTCAGGAGCGAGGTGGGTGCCCTCCGAGCGGAGACGGAGGCTGTCAGGGCGGAAGCGGGAGTCTTACGAGACACTGTTTCTATCCTTCAGCTGGAGCGGAGTGATCTGTGTCATCAGCTCGAGGCTAGTAGGTCTGAACTGCTTCAGATTCAGGGGGTCGCGAAGGACCTTCAGGCACAAAGCGAAGCGGCAGTAGCCGAGTTAGATCGTGCCAGGGCCCGTGCCGTCACCCTGGCTGAGGAGGTTGTCTGATTGAGTGAGAGCCAGGAGAAGATTAAGGCCGAAGCTGCGGAAGAGAAAAGCCGAGCTCTGGAGACACAGAAGGCCGAGGTTGAGGCCTTCTTGGCAGCGGCAGTTGCTGCGGCGATAGATTCGTACAAGACCTCGAAGGAGAGGGATATCGAGGCCACCAAGTTTTATGACCGCGGCTTTGACGAGTGTCTTGTCGAGGTCCAGAAGCTGTACCTGGACCTTGACCTCGATCCCCTCCTGCCTGAGGACCCTGCAGATACTGCTGCCGAGGTGACCAACCAGGATCAAGCCCTCGGTTCCCAAGCTCCTCCGACCTCTTGAAGACTCCGCTTCCTTTATTTGTATTTTGTTTTCTTTTTTTTTTTACTATGTACTTCGCATTTATAGCATTTAATGAAAGAGCCAATTTTGGATCACCTCCTTTTCTTTTTATTGGTCGTTCTTGCTTTACTAGGTTGTGCAGTCGAACCGAGTCCTTGATTTGTTCGGATGTGATTTGGGCCTCAGTCTGATTCTTAAAAGGATCAACTCGTTTCGCTTTCAGCGAAGGGCCTTCCGTGTAGGTGGGACCGACTCCCTTACTGGGGGGTTGAAGTTACCCATTGGCTTTGCCCTCCCGGTTAAGGGGGGATGCCTTTGTAGAAATTGGTCCGACTTCCTTAGTGGGAAGTCAGATCGCCTCGTAGCTTCCTCTCCTCAGTTAGGAGGAGACGCCTTTATAGAATTTAGTCCTTTTGTTGATGACAAGAATAAGCCGATCGGATGTGTTTTTATTCATAGCCTTAAAGGCTTGTCGCTCGGGGGCGTACATTTATTGAATAACCTTAAAGGTCGGTAAGCTGCTCGGAGCGCCTCATTAAGGATAGTAAATTTTCAGATGCTCAGCATTCCATGGGTGGGGGAGTTGACGGCTTTCGAGATCCTCCAAGTGGTAGGATCCGGGATTAGTCGATCGGACCACTCGATATGGTCCTTCCCAGTTAGGACTGAGTGCTCCGGTTCCCGGCTCAGCTGTGTTCTGAAAGACTCGTCGAAGAACCAAATCCCCTGGTCGGAATCGTCTGACCTTCACTTTAGAATTGTAGAATCTGGCTACTTGTTGATGTCGGGCAGCGGCACGGAGCTTTGAAACTTCTCGGATCTCTTCCAGAAGATCCAAATTGGCGGTGATTTGCTCGATATTTTGATTTTCATTGTAATTATCCACTAGAGCCGTAGGGAGGCCGATTTCAACAGGCACTATTGCCTCCAACCCGTAAGAAAGAGAGAACAGAGTTTCTCCAGTGGAAGATTGAGCTGTGGTTCTGTATGCCCAGAGGACGAATGGAAGTTCTTCCGGCCAGTTACCCTTTACTTTTTCCAGCTTCTTCTTGAGGTGGTGCTTGATAACCTTGTTTACTGCCTCCACTTGTCCATTGGACTGCGGATGCCGAGGTGAGGCGTAAGCGTTCTTGGTACCGAGCCCTCTACACATTCCCCTGAATTTGTCATTGTCGAACTGCCTGCCATTGTCTGAGACGATCGTATTCGGAACTCCGAATCTGCAGACTATGTTCTTCCAGACGAAGTCAATTATTTTCTGTTCGGTAATCTTTGCAACGGGCTCAGCCTCAGCCCACTTCGTGAAGTAGTCAACAGCGACGATGGCAAATTTGACTTGTCCTTTTCCAGTCGGCAGAGGGCCGATGATGTCGATCCCCCACTGAGCGAAAGGCCATGGAACGCTCATGGGAGTCATTTCTTCCGCCGGTTGCCTAGGCACGGCCGCAAAACGTTGACATTTGTCACATTTTCTAACATACTTCTTGGCATCTTCTTTGAGGGTCGGCCAGAAGTATCCCTGCCGAAGCACCTTTAAAGCCAGGGCTCGGCTGTCAGAATGGTTTCCGCAGATCCCTTCGTGAATTTCCCGGATAACATATTCCGCTTCCTCGGGTCGAAGACACCTGAGATATGGCTGCGAATACCCCTTCTTATATAGAGTTCCATTCAGAATAACGTATCTTGCTGCTCGAACTCTTAGACGTCTAGCCTCCTGTCTGTGACAAAGGTAGTCTTCTGCCTATCTGGGGGATGCATTGCGATCTGATTGTAACCAGAGTAGGCATCCAGGAAGGAAAGTAGTTCGTGTCCTGCAGTACTGTCCACTAGTTGATCGATCCGAGATAATGGGAAACTGTCTTTTGGACATGCTTTGTTCAGGTCTGAATAGTCCACACAAACTCTCCATTTGTCATTTGCCTTCTTAACCAGCACCACATTTGCGATCCATTCTGGATAATATACTTCTTCTATGAAGCCGGCGTCCAACAGGACCGAGACCTCTTCCACAATGGCTTCACACCGCTCGACATCAAACGGTCTCCTCTTTTGTTTCATAGGCTTGTGGTCCGGATCCACGTTCAACCTATGGACTAAGACGTCCGGAGAGATTCCTGGCATATTCGCGTGCGACCAGGCGAATACGTCCCTGTGTCGTCACAGGAAAGTTAACAACTCGGAGCGTTGCTCAGGCGTGAGTGATGTTCCAAGCTGAACCATCTTGTTAGGATCGGCTTCGTCGAGTGGTACCTTCTCCAAATCTTCAATTGGCTTATTCTCGGTGGGTTCGCGCAGGTCCAAGATGTTGACAGTGAGTGTTTGCTTTACAGACCCTTTTTGAACCGCAATGACATAGCATCTCCGAGCCTCTCGTTGATCGCCTCGGAGGTAACTTGTTCCGCCTTCGGCGGGAAATTTCATTATCAGGTGATAAGTAGACACGACCGCCTGCATTGCATTGAGGGAGGGCCTGCCCATAATCACATTATGCACTGATGGCACATTAACAACAAGGAAGTCCACCATCAAGGTGACTTGATGTTGCCCCTCTCCCGCAGTCACTGGGAGGGAAATAACTCCTTCAGAGATTACTCTTTCTTCGGCAAAGCCATGTAAGGGGGTCTTCACAGGCCGGAGACGAGACTGTGGAATCCCCATCCTTTCGAAGGCCTCAGAGTAGATCACGTCGGCTGAACTTCCAGTATCAACGAGAACCCGGTACACCTTATGATTGGCTATGGTCATAGTGACCACCAAGGCATCATCGTGTGGGTGTTGGATCCCCCGAGCGTCATCTTCTGTGAAGGTGAGGCTACAGGGACTGACTCGTGGTTCTTTGTTAGGTCGCTCGGTAAGATTGACGTAATGCTCTGGGCTCCTTCGGGAATGAGCTTTTCGGGCTCTGTTTGAGTCTCCTCCACCTGATGTACCTCCGAAGATGGTGCGGATCTCCGCAGGTTCTTCGGTCGGATTTTTGGGGCATTCTCGTGCTCGGTCCTCTTTCCGAGTAGTTTTCTCTTGCTTGGTATACCGACGTAAGTGCCCCTTCCGAATGAGGGATTCAATTTCATCTTTGAGATCTACACACTCATCGGTATTGTGGCCATGATCTCAGTGGAAGTGACAATACTTGCGCTTGTCGCAGAGTTCTGGGTCTGCCCGCATACAGACTGGCCAATTGAGAAGTTTCTCACCGCGGATATCTAGTAAGATATGCTCGGTGGTAGTGTTGAGAGGTGTGTAGGAACGGAATCTCCCTTCTGGCTTCCTGCTCGGTCGGCGATCACGAGAAGAATGATCGTCCGAATTTTTTCTCGGGGCTTGAGGTTCCTCGTTCCTTGGCCTCTTCCCTTTCCCGTTCGGCTCGGTTATCTGGATACTCTTGCGGGTGGCAGAGAACTCCTCGGCATAGACGTATTTCTGGGCTCTAGCGATGAGCTCGGCTAACGTCTTTGTCGGGTTCTTCCCTATAAAGAAGGCGAACCTTCCTTCCCTCAAGCCGCTACATACTGCGGCGAGAGCCATCTTGTCGTCATAGTCTTCCACCTGCAATGCTTCCTCGTTGAATCGAGCAATGTAATCCTTTAAGGATTCTTTTGGTCCTTGTTTGATGGTGAGCAGGTGGGTATTGGGCTTTCGGCTTCTCTTACCGCTTATGAACTGGGTAAGGAATGACTGAGCCAACTCTTCGAATGAACATATGGATCCAGGCTTGAGTTGTCGATATCAATTCCGAGCGGACCTGGTCATAGTGATCGAGAATCCTCTGCACATCATTTCATCAGTTGCAGTCTGTATCTGCATCCACGAACGATAAGCTTCCACATGTTCGGATGGGTCACCGGACCCGGAGTACTGGATGACAGGAGGAATCCGAAATCTCTGAGGCATCACTTCATTCATGATTTCTGACGTGAACGGAGGTTTGGTCTCTTCCATCATGGCTTGAACAGCCGCCGGGATCGATGATAGCTGCTGTTGCTTCTGTAACATCAAGACTTGATTATTCAGGTCTGCGAATCGTGACTCCCAGGGATCCCTGTTTTCCGCCACTTCTTCCCAAGTGCTTTCCGGCTCAGGCATTCTTCTTTCCCTTCTCCTTTCCAAAGTGTGACGAAGGTCCGTTGGAGCCAAAGCCGAGGCGGCTGGGACATCCGTCGGGGCCCGAGTCGTCACATTCCTGGTAGGAGCTCGCATTGGAGCTGGGGGAGGGTTTTGAGCCGACACTGGTGCTCGGGTAGATTGTTGCGGAGATGTCCCGCGCCTCGGACTTCTTGTTGCTGAATTGGCTTGAACGGTTGGTCCGACAACTTCTGGCACTGGACTTCTCCGCTCGGGTTGTTGCTGGGGCTCGCGCTCTTGTCTCATCCGTTGCAACTCAGCGCGCAAGGCCTGCACTTCGCCTTGTAAAGCTCGGTATTTGTTGGAACGGTTACGAGAACGCTGAGATGGACCCGGAGCAGACTCCGCATGAAGTAGTGATGAGGAGCGGGTCTGCTCTGGTTCCACCACCACAGCTTTCTTCTTCCCTCTAGCCATAGCTTTCAAGAATAGGAAACTGACTTTTTGTATCAGCTTCCCACAGACGGCGCCAAAAAATGTTGAGGTCAAAATCTGGTCAGCCCTCTTCCCCTCTTTACACACTCCGAGTAAGCGTCGGACCAGGAATCCTGCACATAAACCGTAAGCAATGGAGACCCTGGCTAAGCCGGGGGACCCTCCGATGCCTAAGTCAGGACAACAGAATCTGGGTCTAAGTTTAGGAGAAGGGGGAGAGTATCAGATGTTGCGTACCTGTTCTCATAGGATGATGTAATATTTATACCTTTTCATCGCTCGATTCATATCCGATAATCTCGGCACGATCAGTGGGGTTCATGGATCATGGAGATATTGCCCAGAATCCGAAGATCATGTCCTACGATGTGCGTATCTGCGGGCGAGATAATAGCGCATATCTATACATGGCAGTTTCTCCACTTAGCGCGTGGGACCTTTATTCTCAGAGATGCCTTGGCTCGGCCAGACCGAAGACGACGATATCGTTCCGAGCTGATGGTTGGTTATGTCAACCTGAGCCGCTGTTGATCTGTTCGCAAGTAGTACAGCTAGCCCTTCTCAGTGTCATGATGGATGCTTACTCGGAGTCGGTCGTATAACTCGAATATTTTCTCTTCCGACTGCCCTCGGAAAGAAAGTGATCAAGAATGGGAGCTTCGTCCATCTTAACCCACCTTCCTATTATTATGCCGAGGCTCGGACTCTCCGCTCGGAATGACGGACCATCGATCCCTTTGATTGTAGTCGTCTCGGATCTTCCCATAACAGTAATAATTCTATAAGATATAATTATTATACAAGACCATAGACAAAGAGTCATAGAGAAAAAGTTACATGTAATTAAATAATAAATAAGGTATAATCTTCCTCTTGATACTCTCTTTCAAGTTGGGGCGGAGACATTGAAGATGTCTAGCTTACATAAAGAATTTTGAAATCTTATTTTTTAATAGTTTTTGTGAAATAATCGACTAGTTGATCCTCAAGTCGTACAAACGGAATAGATATCAACTTAGCCTGAACCTTCTCCCTAACGAAGTGACAATTTATTTTAATATATTTTATTCACTCATGCATGAAATATAAGATTGGTAGCAACATGAATGACCACTTGTGTCACGCCCCAAACCCGAAGATCGGATTCACAGGAATCTCGATCGCCAGATCCGGTGCCGACAGCCTCCATAGTACCCCATTCTTGGCTCCTAGCGTCCATACGCCAGATTCCGATCATGGGATCCTATAAGGAGGATTTTTCAATGTACAATTAACTCATAATAAGCATAACCACAAGATTACCCAATTCACAAAGGCAACATCATCATCACATATCCACTAATATAATCATTTGAATACAATGCTGAAAGGGGGATACATGATATTGAAAATCAAGCTCCAAAAGATCGCCGCACGCTCCAAGCTTAACACTGCTGCCACCTAACATCGCCTGTACACATCTATCGTGCATAAGCTTATAGAAAGCTTAAAGGATGGTGTAAGTGTATGCACAAGTAAGTGCCAAGTATACAATGCAATGCCTTAATCATACAATGCCGGAAACACTGGTAATCCATAAATCGTACAATGTCGGAATCAACAGAAACACTGACAAGAGCAGAAATTTATCAGAGTAAACAGAAATACTGACAAGATTATAAATCATACGATAACAGAGTAAGCGGAAATACGGACAAGTCCATGAGTCAATCAATATCAGAATACGCAATGTAGGATAGCTATGTAAATGAAGAGTCATAAATAATCAAATATCGGATGCCAAAAATATAATGCAATATTCAATTCGGAAGAGCTAACGAATACCATCACTCTCATCTAAGTCACATGAATACAGAAACATAACAACCCAAAATGCCATATGCCGAGGGTATAATGTAATATGCAATATGTGGTACCAATGGAATGACCATGCTGGAGTGTGAAGTCGGGATGAAGTACGTAGTATCGCAGGATACGGGATCCACCACAAGGGACTTCTATCCAAACCAATCCCATACCTAAATTTGGATAGTCAGACTCAATGTGGTAAACTCCTGATCTCAGGTTAGTCGCGCGCCCCAACCGAAATCCTTACTATAACGAAGGCACACAATAATTAGTTGCGCACCACCAGCCTGAGTGGATAGTGAATGAATGAATGAATGAGCATACAACTCCTACTCAATAATTCCACATATCAGTACAGTTCATCTCTGAGATCATCACCGGGGTTTAGTACACTCCAAATGGCACTGTCTCTCTCCCAGCAGCACAGTCCAAGTGAGCGTAAGAAACCTCACTATCAGTCTGTCAATACCTATCCGGCACGTCGATAGCGGACCCATTCACGAGCTGGTCAAACTTAGCCTAGTCTGCCCCCTACCCTCGGGCGAGTAAGGCCACACCCCTTTCCAACCGACCACGACACAGTGGGAGACACGGCCTCATGGTATTCGACCCTCGTGCGCTCATATATCCACTCGGTCTCGACGTTGGAGTCATCTTCTGGCCACGGAGGTTTAGGAATTTTCACACAAGGACATCTATGGCGCCCGTATGCTAGAACCAAACATTTCCGGTGTCCCGTCTAGCCATCCATGATATGCCTGTGGAGGCTACGACCCTGATGTCGCTAAGGCGTACAGTAATCATAATGCAATGATGCATGAGTCACACAATTCAGTCATGCATCAATCCTGCACATACCGTGTGTTCATGTGAAATAACCTCGCCTATCAGGGAGTCTCATGACTATCTGTCCAATGACATGCAATGGTCAACCACATCTCATAACAAATATATAGATGATGCGTATGGGCGTGTATGATGATGCTATGCTGTCACATACTCATAATTGGTATCAATAACCGGCCTCATCAATCGGCTTCGACAATGTGGACATTTAACTAACATTGCCCCCAAGGAATGACCCACATAGAGCCTAACATATAGTGGACCCATGGCCACACACAAGGGCCAAATATACAACACCATAGGTCCCACTCAAGAGCTTAATACATACCACGATGGGCCTTTCACATAGCCTATCATACATCACAATGGGCTCCTTCGCCTAACCCTCAAATGTATCATAATAGGCCTCATCACCTAGGCCTCAATATATGTCACATTAGGCCTTAGGCACGGGCAGAATACACATCACATCGGCCTTAAACACGGATCGCATATACATCACATTGGGCCCCGATAATCGGAATCGGTAATCGACCACAACAAATCAGAATCGGTAATTAGTCTCGATCGATAATCGACAATCGGCTATGACAAATAAGAATCGGTAATCGGCCTCGATCGATAATCGGTAATCGGCCGATCAAGGCCTAAGGGAAGGTCATGATGTAGACATCTAACCGTCATTGCCCAACAATGTGGACATTTAACCAACATTACTCCCAATGAGTGGCCCACATAGGGCCAAACATATAGTAGGCCCATGGCCTCACACAAGGGTCTCATAAATCAAGTGGGTCGCGTCACATGCGCCTAATGCATATCGCTTTGGGCTGCAACGTATGGGCCGGAATTACATCTCAATGGGCCTCATCATATGAGCAGGAATATATCACAATGGCCTCACTAAATGGGTCGAAAACACATCTCAATGGGCCACGACGTATGGGCCGAGTATACATCTCAATGGGCCATGACCCATGGGCCCCAGTACATCATAATGGGCTGCAACCTGTGGTCCTCGAATACAATAAGTGGGCCACATCAATGGGCCTCATATATACACCTCAGGTGGGCCCTGCTCATGGGCTTCAAATACATAACATGTGGGCCCTACACATGGGTCTTATATGCATCAAATGGGCCACGTATCTGAGCCTTGAACACATCAAATGGGCCACGCGTCATGGGCCCAATACATGTCACGATGGGCCTTGCATCAATGGGTCGCACTAATGGGCCTCATACACATTAAGTGGGTTGCATCAATGGGCCGCACTAATGGGCCTCGTACGCATCAAGTGGGTTGCATCATATGGGCGGCACTAATGGGCCTCGCCCATGGGCCTCGAATATATCACAATGGGTCACGTCTCATGGACCTAACGAGACAAACAGGTGGCCCGCACATGGGCCAAACACATCATGATGGGCAACATACGCCACAATGGATCGCACTAATACATCAAGGTGGGCCTCAGGGATGGGCCACAAATATATCAAGTTGGGTCATAAAACATCATATTGGGCCTCGACAAATGCCATATATATATATATATACATAATAGGTGGGCCATATTCATGGGCCCTCAAATACACCATATGAACGACGATAAATATATCAAGGTGGGCCTCATTATATGGGTCGCGCCAAAAATCATTTCAATAATTGTAGGTATAACATGTGTATCACTACACCCATGGCCCACGCATGATGATCAGCACTGTCCAAACATTATCCATGTAAATCGACGCTAACCAAACATTGTCCAACATTATCCCAACATTATGGACGGTGTGGATACAAAATGTGTATATCTAGGTGGGCCGCAAAGTGGACGGTATGGATGAAGCACGCACAACATGGTGGGCCTGTACAGTGTAGGCGGGCCCAGCACATGCAGCAAGCGAGCCCTACGCCATCAAGACGGGTAGACAGTGCGGATATAAAATACATACATTAGGGTGACTCCCACCATCCAGCGGGCTAAATGGTGCGGATATACAATACATTTATCATGGCGGAATCACACATTGAAATGGGCCTTATATACATCACATTGGGCCTCGACCCATGGGCCCCAAATTCAAGTAGATGGGCCCCATCAATGGGCCGCACCAATAAGCCTCGTATACATCAAGTGGGCCGCATCAATGGGCCGCACCAACGTGCCTCACACGTGGGTCACAAATATATCGAGATAGGCCATAAAAACATCAAGGCGGTCCTCATGGATGGCCACGAATACATCAAGGTGGGCCTCATCACATGGGCCGCACCAAAAATCATTTCAGTAATTATAGGTGTAATATGTGTATCACTGTACACATGGCCCACATATGATGATCAACACTGTCCAAAGATTGTCCAGGTATATCAGCAAAACCAGTGCTATCCAAACATTATCCATGTAAATTGGCACCGTCCAAACATTGTCTATCTAAATCAGCGTCGTCCAAACATTGTCCAGCACCGTCCAGCGCAATGTGGACGGTGTGGATGAAATAAATACATCACGGTGGGTCCACGGATGACATGGATAAAACACTTACGTCAGGGTGGGGTCCACACAAGTGGCCACCCTACCATGGTTTAGCTCATGCACGGATTAGGTGTGCATCCCGTGTATGTCAGATATGCATTCAATGTAACCCATCACTCATACATGTAACCCATCACTCATGCATGTCTTACTTGCATCCATGCATGTATAAAAAATAACGTGGTGTCATGTACATCACTACCCACTCATCATACATGTACGCATGCATACAACTATTACATGTACTAAATAGACATGCATCACACGAGTGCATACATATGCCATGGATTCAAGTCATACAACATGCCATGCATGCATGCAATCTGTCACTCACAAATAGCATGGGCCCACTCCACTACTAGATGGTGCTCTATGGACCCACGCATGTATCTCCTCCAAGCGGACAGTGTAGATATAATGCATATTTCACGGTGGGTCCCACCTTCTGATGGAAGGCGCACCAAATGATCAGGCCCACAGAACTTGCAGCGGGAATACAAAAACTACTGCTGCCAGTGGGATGCAAATGTGGATGGTCTGGATGTGACACAGATGGACGGTGGAGAGCACATACGTCATGCTGGTTTATAGAATTTGTTGACGTCAAAAGACAGCAGCTATATTACTGGTGTGGGGTCCACAACACCATCCAAGTAGTCCAACATCGTCCAAATGGTCTGGACGGTGTGGATGAAACAATTACATCACAGTGGTCCCACGAAATCAGATGGACGGATGGATGTACTGCGTGCATAGAATACATATATCAAGAGGACCCCACCCATCACCATCCAATCCAGGTGGACGGCTGGACCAAACACACTATCAAGGTGGGGCCCACAGCATCGTCCAGATGCTGCCAGAACAGATGGATGGTGCGGGGGAGGAGGTTACGCACGTGCAGCACTGTGGGGTCCACGTGAGTGGCCCACCAGCGCAACGTCAAGTCAGCTTTGCTTGGGTTTTTTTTCCCTACATACAGTCCAGAACGTCTGCTGCTGGACATCCAATAACTGGACGGCTGGATGGACAGGTACCGCATGATGGGGTCCACGTCCTGATGATGAACGGATGGTATAAAATACATATATTGTGATGGGGTCCACGCAGTGGACAGTGTAGATAACACCCATACAGCATGGTCGGCCCTACTCAACATGTCCAGATGGACGGTTGGACGAAACAGATACACCACGGTGGACAGCAAGCTAGCTAGGCCGGCCCCACTGGATGGACGGTCAGGATTTACTAATCAGGTGGGCCACATCATCACCAACAAAGAGAGAGAGAGAGAGAGAGAGAGATATCGGGAGGAGGAACGTGAGTAGCGGAGGGACCTCGCCACTATAGGTCCCTCTTTAAGCAATGCATACATCAAGATGGGTCCTACATATGTAGGCCCTCAAATCACAAAATCAAGTAATGAAATCACCCACCTTAGGATCTTCTTCTCATTCTTCCACCAACGTGTTGTAGAGCTTCAAGGGAACAAGTTTCAATGGTTGAGATTGATTTTTGAGGTTGGGATTGGGTGATAGGAAGGTGGGCCACACATGGCTTCCCATGGAAGCCATGGACGATTCTTCTCTTGGGGTTGCTTGGGAGAATGATAGGGAGAATGAGAGAGAGAGAGAGAGATGATGGGAGATGAATGATGGGAGAGAGGGATGGTGAGTGATGGGTAGGTGTACTTGGTTGTAAGAGAGCGTTGACTTTAGGGGAGGGGTGGTTGTACTTGGGGATGGGGTGTGAGGTGATGGGAGTACTTTGATTGATTGATAGATTGATGTGACTTTTCGTAGAGATTCTCTCGCGCGGTATTTTCTCGAAATGAACGCGGGCCCACATCTTTTGACCTAGGCATTGGATCAGTGCGCGAGTTGGGGCGTTAGAATCGCGGCGATGGGGCGGTTGCTAAGATACAAGTTTCGGTTCGAACCGACTTCAGTATGCGGGACCCGGCTTAGGATCCCACGTAATGTCGGATACAGGTCGAGGATTGCCGGAATTTGTTCAGTAGGATCGCAGAAGCCTACGGAACGGTATGGACTAGGGCACGGGTCTTACAACTTGATTATCACAAAATAAATTAATAAATTATCATTATGAAAACTTGTGTCTTATAAGTAGAGCTTTTATCCACATAAGTTCACGTGGTTGAGGCTATTACTCCATGCATACCCTACTTTTGCACTGAATTGAGCAGCGACACTATGTTTTTTTTACTTTTACAGGTAAGAAGGTATGCATACCAATTATTGACCTATCAAAATGACAACCTGCCCAATCAGAATTTGAGTAGCTCAAAATTATTAGATTCCTATTGCACTTTATTATAACTCATTTTTTAGGAGAACCTTTTATATCTTGAAGAATTCAATTTACAACTTCCATATGGATTGAAAATGGCTTATGCATGAACTAATTGACCAAGGAAATGACTTAAACAATGTCTACACAGGTAATAATGAGGTATATTGTTCACTCCCCAAGTGCAAGGTTGTGATGTAGTAATAAACTCAGTAAGACCGACGTCGAATCCCAAGGGACTGAAACCTGTATGTAATCTGAAACTAACTAGAACTAAAACTAGAATGAGATGAAATCTAAATTGAGTTGTAATTTGAAGAATAATTGTGAAATATTAATCTAAAACTTAAGGAATTCAGAAATAGGAAACTAGGGATTCAGAGGATCCACTTGTAGAGATTAGGGAGATCTTATGCCTGCATAAAAAACTCAACTGGACTTAGTGTTCATCTTCATCCAGTTGAAGAATATAACCATAGAAATCAAACTGAAATTACTTGATATAGTTTCAAAGAGATGAAAAGTATATGAATTAGAATGGATTCCATCACCAAACCATGCCCAAGAGGTAAAGCAAACAACAGAATTAAACTAATTACCAACCAATCAACATGCTATGAGGGTTAGGAAGGGTACCGACATCCGACCATGCCCAGGAGACGATGGTGAACAACAGAGCTACCTGACGTCATAATCTTAAAAAGGAGAAAGAAATACTCAAAGCCACCGCAGATCTATTGTAATTTCCGTCACAACAAACCATTAAAAGCTAAAAGTATTCCCTTAATTAAACCAAAATCAACATTAATTCAGTCTAAAGAAAAGCACAAGCAAATAGTTCTCCCATCACGCTACAAGCTTCACCTCTTAGCCCTAGCTAAGAGGTTTAGCCCATAAACATGATTAGGCTAATCTCTATAAAAAAAAAAAAGAAACAAAAGAAAAAAGAACAAAAATAACAACTCTACTCTCTCTCCTTTGTGCTCCACGTCTCCACCCAATTGGATTTTTTCCTTTAACTCTCTCTCACGTCTTCTTTATATAAGTGATGTAGTCGGTGGACGGTGAACGAAGCTGGAGTCGACTGCAAAGGCTCCTGCAGAATCCGTTTACGTAGCAGGAAACGAAAGTTTCCTTCCGTGAAGAAAACTACGCAGTTGCGTATCTTGATAATGCCGCATTCCCCTCCTCCCTTGCTTTCTTTTCGAAGAGACAACGTCTCCTCGGACTTTTCTGTGCGCCCTACATGATGGACGGATCGGATCATCGATCCGATAGTGATCACGAACGCACAGGGGCTCACAACGGTCGATTTTCGTGGACGCCTGCGAAACAGAGATCGTTCACTTGCGCTGACGTTGCTGGTGGGGTTCACTTCGATGTATTTTGGAGAAATCCAATCCGTCCATTGAAATCCTGGCGAAAAACCAATCGGGAATGGTCTATTTTGGACTGATTTCGGTGTGGCTCACAGAATTTTCTCCCTACCGTCCATCCTGCATTCGGACGGTTGAAATCCGATCCACTCTTTCTTACAAAATTTAGCCACCTAGGAGTCGGTCTTTGTCGTCCTACAAAATGAATGGACGGTACAGATCAACGTTATAGGGAGCGAGTGGGGCCCACTACATAATCTCAGCGTCCGCAGAGGTGGACGCTGTTTACGCAGCTGCGTCGGGTCAGCGCCTGCTGACCGGACTCTCCGGTCTGGTGTGGCTCTTGTGTGTGTGCAGTGAATGCACGCACACCCTCATGTGGGCTCCACTGTGATGTTTGAGAGAAATCCGTACCGTTTATCCGCTTTTCCATCTCATTTTAACCATGGGGACCAGGTTTGAAGCATGTCCAGATATCAGGTGGGCCTCAAATTGAAGATTAATGGGCTGATCTGTTGGTTGGCCCACTTTCCGAAGTATCCAATGGTTGAAAATTGACGTGTACAGTTAATTTATGGTCCTCGGGCCATGTATGAAGATTCGAGCCAAACTAATGGTGAGAACCCTATGATCTTGCATTCTGGACCAATTTCGGGTCACTTGAGCTTCAGTTTCTCGATTTTCACAGATTTTCGGTGTGTAAATTCATTGATCTTGGTTCCTTGAAGTCCATCCCTTGCTCTGGTGACTTTGGAGCGTCAAATCCACGCTTTTAATACTCTTTTTCGGTCAATACTCCTAATTACATCCTCTAACAAAAACACGATTAAAATATTTCATTAAGCAATGTCATGTTCGTAAAATCAGGTAATTACTGGGGTCTGATATGCAATATTTGACCCTCAACATACATGAGATGTCTAACCAGTCGTTGATACTGCTTGTTTTCTTCTACAGATTTTTCCTACTTCAAAAGGTTGAACATTGCATTCAAATGCAGTATTGACGGGCCTTCAAACTAACTTTCCTATCTCCTTGAGTAGTTCTAATATGTATTTCCTTTGTGATAAGAAAATTTTCTTTATTTTTTTTTAAAGAAGTTACTTATATATTTAAAAAGTACTTTAATTTACCAAGATCTTTTATGTCGAATTGTGTCTTAAGATTGTGCTTCGATTGCTAGATGGCTTGACCATCGTTGCATGTGACTATAATATCATCAACATATATTAAATAATAACTCCTTTTGAAGCTTTCTACTTGACAAACATCATGTAGTTGACTCCACTTTATTTATGTCCAAAAGCAATTAGAGCCAATTTCAGTTTTTTGAACCAAGCCCTTGGGGATTGTTTAAGCCCATAAATGCTTTCTTGAACTTGCATACTATACCATGCTCCCCTTCTTAGGAATGTATGAAAGGTAGTTTTATATATACTTTTTCGTGAAGATATCCATGTAAAAAGGCATTTTTACATCTAATTGATATAGATGGCATTCGTGATTAGCTGCAGTGGACAATAACATGTGTAAAGCTCATCTTGGCAACATGCGCAAAAGTTTCTTCATGATCGATACCATAAGTCTGGGTAAATCATTTTGCAACTAACCTCTCTTTATACATTTTTGTAGTAACACTTCTTTTGTTTTGATTTTGTACACTCACTTGTAGCTAACCAATTTTTTTCTTAAGAAAAACACACTATTTTCCAAGTGCCGCTTTTTACAAAGGCTGCTCATTCTACATTCATAGCATTCTTCCATTTGTCTTGTGATCACGTGTTTACAAAACTGTTAGGTTCGACATGTGTGGAGATGAAATTTAAGAAAGCTACATGTTGGTTAGAGTATTTTTTAAGAGAGATATATGATCGAATTAGATAAGCAATTTGACACCAAAAATCAGATAAACAAACAAATGACGAACGACTATTTTTTTTTTCTTTTCATAAGGCAATAGGAGGGTGAGAAGAGGATATACCCGAAAATGCACATGACTAGGAGATGATGAAGATTAACAATAAAAACTCGAGGCCACATGGTTTATGCTTGTAGATTCGGTGTCATCATTAGATATTTGGCACCTAAGTTGGATGTGAGAAGTTTACATGATAGAATCATTTTTTGTTTGATTGTCGTTTTATACTTGATTCTGATGTAAGATTGGTTGCATAACTATAGAAGGACTTGATGACCAATTGCCATCTCTCTTCCCCGTAATTAAGACGTTTAATAGTCTAGAATCTTTAGATCTAAAGTAGTAAGGCATATTTTCAATGAAGTGGACATTTCTTATAAAATACACTTTTTTTTTTGGATTAAAGAATTTGTTTCCTTTGTGGTAAGGTGAATAACCAACAAAGATACACTTAAAAACTCTCTTTTTTTTTTTTCTAATTTATTTCTACTAAATTTTGGTATGTGCATATAGCACACGCATCCAAAATCACGTAAGTGTTAGATATTGGGAAGCTTTCCATTCAAAACTTTAAATGGCCTTTTTTTCCATTTACAACTACACTTGATAGTTTGTTAATGACATAACTAGCTGATAAGAGAGCATCTGACCATATAAAATTTGGGACATTCTTTTTGAAATATAAATGACCGAGCCACTTCAAGTAAGTAACGATTCTCATGTTTAGCCACTTCGTTTTGTTGTAGAGTGTTTGGTAGAGCTGGGCATCGAGTCGAGTCGGACTGAGTTAGGGTTGACTCAACTCAATCCGATTTTGAAATAGGCCTGACTCGAACTCGATCCGACTTGATACTGAGTCCAGCATGCCTGACTTAATCTGAGTCCGGTCTGGCCTGGACTGATCCAGACCGAGTTCAATCCGGTCATAAGTACCGAGACGGGTTGAGTTGGCACCGAGTCGGATTGAGAGATGAGAGAGGGAGAGAGAGAGAGAGAGAGAGAGAGAGGAGAGAGAGAGAGAGAGAGAGAGAGAGGAGGGTGATGGTGGTGGGTGGTTGTTGGGCTTGAAAGATGAGGAGGATGAGGGAGGGAGAGATTTTGAGATCGAGTCAAGGGTTGGGTGCAACGGGTAGGGTTAGAGAGTCGGGTTTCAGATCGAGTTGGGTTTAATCGGATCGAGTTTCAGGTTGAGTTGGGTCAAGTTATTAGGTAACTCAAACTCGACTCGGTTTAAGTTGCGAAGCCTACTTGGTTCGGACCGACTCACCCATTCGGTTCGGATCCAGTCGGATCTAAACGAGTCAAATGAGTTGAGTTAGCCGGATCGAGTCATCCCGTGCCCACCTTTAGTGTTTGGACAAGTAATATGATAACTGATCATTATTTCTGAGGTATTTGTTAGACATCACTCATATATTCCCTTGTTGGAATTTAGAATTTTAACCTTAGCATTATATTGAGTAGCATTTAACTTATGAAAGTCTTTAAATGCATTAAATACTTCTCCTTTTGATTTTAATGTATAACTCCATAATGATCTTGAGAAGACATAAATAAACCTTACAAAGTACTTAACACCAAATAATGAATTTACTAGAGTAGGGCCCATACATATGAATGAATCAAACAAAAAGGGTTGTCATAAGAGTTTTCATAATGCTTAAAAGAATCCTTTGCTTGTTTAACATAATGACAAGTTTCACACTTATTAAATGAAGAAGTGATAAATTGACATAAGGGATGTAGTATCTGTCTGATGGATAATCTCTAATGCTAGATTTGATCAGTATCGATTTTACTTTTGTCGCTTAAGAGAGCTCTTATTTTCTGGTCTAATAAGTAAAGCCTTATGCCTTTCGTCCATTACCAATACCCTTTCCTATTATCAAGTCCGACACAAAAGTTTGAAAAAAATGTGACGACACAATTAATGGATTTTGTTAGTTTACTAATAGATAATAAATTGGATGGAAATGTGGGGACCCAAATGACACTTGACAGATTAATATCAGAAAATGGAATTATTTTCTCAATTTCATGAATTGAGGTAGATGAACGATTGGCAAAGGAACCATTTTATTTCCTTAGTTATATATTATTTAGAACATGCAGTTTGATGTCTCGGTCATGTGATCAGTAGTACTAGAGTCATTATTTAAGAATATGAATAGATTTGAGTTGGAAAATTGTTGGTGCACTAATTTTTGCATCTTGTTTATTAATCATGTGAGTCCATGTTTCATATAATCAGTTGAGCCCTTTGAAGCTGAAGACCAAAGACATAATAGAACATAAGCATCAAGGAGCAAAGAACAAGTATATGAAGTGCCTTGGTGACCCTAACCCTTTACTCAAAATAACTCTATAGCCTATAGATGATCCTAACCCTATAGGTAAACCTTGTTCATCATCCCTTAGCCTTAAAAGTTTAATTGGAACATGATAAGTAAAGGTAGAAGATGTGTAAAGTTGTCGTGAAATCGTATGCCCAAAACAACAATTTTCAAGTGGTTCTTGATCCCATCGACAGGTTGTCGATGGGACTCGATCCAATCGAAGGTCCACTTAATCAGATCAAAGGTGAGTCCAATTACCATAAGAGAAATTCCTGAATTTTCTCGATGGGATTGACGCGTTGTTCGATCCCATCGAACGTCCTTCTATCCTTCAATCCCATTGAAAGAGTTGTAAACTAGCTATTTTATAATAATTACAAAATGGTTTCTTGTAAAAATGCATTCAGTTCTTAGGCATTTGGATGTTTTTTTTTTAATATATATTTTTTTTTGTAATTTTTCTTTTTCTGCATTGATCGTGTGTGGATATTTCTTCGATGGTTACAAAGAATTTTCATTTATAATAATTGGGGTCCATGTTTAGGTAATTCGGAGCATGCATGTCTTAAAATCTTATTACTTTTTTTTTTTTTTTCTTTCAAAAGTAATTTTGCTATCAACTTTTCTTTTTTACCATAACTTACTTAAAAATAGCCCTCTACATGTTGACTATCAACTAATGCAGGGGCATTTTCACACTGGGCTCGAGTGGGGTCGCTTGTTGGATGCAGGGGCACACTCGGGGTGGGTGACCCATGCGATTTGGGGCCTACGGGGGAGGTCTCGTGTTCGAGACTCTTTACTAGGGGTGAGTAATGCGCATTTCACACCGGGCTCAAGTGGGGTAGCTCGTAGGATGCAGGGACACACTCAGGGTGGGCGACCCATGTGATTTGGGGCCCACGAAGGGGGTTCGGCTGAAATCCTAACCCATGAGATGTTGGGCCTGAGTTATGAGATAAAAGGATTAATTCGTCATACTCTAACAGTTCAAGCTTTTAGAGCAAGTGGTTAATTGTCCTGCATCAAATTGGTATCAGAGCGGGAAGTCTCATGTTCGAGACTCCTCACCGGGGGTGATTAATGTTGAGGCATTTTCACACTGGGCTCGAGTGGGGTCACCTGTTGGATGCAGGGGTACACTCGCGGTGGGTGACCCATGCGATTTGGGGCTCACGGGGGAGGTCTCATGTTCGAGACTCCTTACCAGGGGTGAGTAATGAGCATTTCACATCGAGCTCGAGTGGGGTAGCCCGTGGGATGCGGGGACACACTCGGGATGGGCGACCCATGTGATTTGGGGCCCACGAAGGGGGTTCGGCCGAGATCCTAACCCATTATTTTTGTACACATGTAACCTACCTCATGAATTGATGGGGGCATTTCATTCACATAGTTTGGCCCACCTCATTCACAATTGGGATGTCTTGTCGAAATTTTGGCTTTAAAAAATAAATAATTTTTTGAAAAATTTCATTTCCTTACAAAACAAATTTGAAAAAACAAAGGAAATGTTGTTTTTATGTTTAGTCCCACATCGAAATTAGTGGGAAAAAACTTTTCATTTATAAGTCTTTGAGTGTGGAGTATTCTTACGTGGAGAAATGGTGAAAGAGATGCTTGGTTTGTGTGTTCCAGTGCCACCGTGTGCACGTGCTCAATTAGATCAATGGATCTAAAACCGTCAATCATTATGTTTCACAAACATTCTAAACCATTGATGACCACCCGACAATGGTCCACATCCCAGATGTTGCTATATAAACTGGACCCTCCATGTCCATAATCATCCAAGTCCAACAGATTCAATCGGAATTTGATTTGATCTCTCTAAACGGTTTTCCCTTTTAAGTTTTTTCAAGAACTTGCTGGGAGACTCAAACATTGGAGTCACTGAGTTCAATCGACCACTCAACAAATCTGCCAGAGTTCCGAATTGCGATAACTGACCTATTCCCTTCATGATTACTCCACATGGAACCTTAAGAAAAAGACTTATTTTATCACAGAAGCAATTCTCATGTAACCCATCAATGAACCAATTCAATGAAGGAGAAGGAGATGAATTAAGCTTTAATGACAACTTATTACATGGATGATTCATCATGGTGTTAATTTTATTTTTATATTTGGTTTCCAATATTATTTATGAAATATTTTCCAACATGTCTTATTTTCAAGATAAACATATGACATTGGTTTTACATTATCTTCATAGGCGGCTAACCTCTTTTATTTATTTATTTGAGTTTTTTGGGTTAGCTTGTTAGTACACACACATGTTAGCCACCCCTCTAGGCATCAATACCAAGACCTCAAGTGTTGAAATGAGGTATCTTCGCTCAGTCTGCCAGTTGAGCTATGGATCTGGGTGCCATAAGCGGAATCAGATTGCGTATTGAGTAACTCAATATGCTCTTATCGTACTAAGTAAACTCTGTTGGGCCCACTGTGAATTCACGTGATTTATCCACACCGTCCATCCATCTTTCCAAATCATTTCAAAGGTTGAACTCAAAATTGAAGTATAAGAAAAGCTCAAGTAGACCATACCACAAGAAACAGTGGAATTATTGATTTTCACTGTTGAAACCTTTCTAAGGTCCCACTGATGTTTATTTGTCATCCAAACTTATCATAAGATCACACGGACATGGATGAAGGGAAATCACAAATATCAGCTTGATCTAAAACTTCTGTGGCCCCCCAAGAACTTCTCAACGGTAGACTTCAATTCACACCATTTTGGGTGGTGTGGTCCACTTGATATTTGGATATGCTTAATCTTTGGAATAAAGCCATAAATTTATATTACAAAACAGATGGACGGAGTTGATACAATGCATGAATCACAGTGGGCCCCACAGCGTTTACCCAGTACGCTTAGCATACTGAGTTACTCAGTACGCAATCCCCTTCCGTCATAAGCGGCTAGCCTGATGTTAGAGCCATATGATTTCAACGTGGGGCCCACCTTTTGGATGGCTATATGAACGCAACCACGAACGCATTTGAACACTCTTTCCAAAGTACACGTGAAAATAGAAGATAGAGACGAATCCTAAGGGATGAGAGGAAAAGTTCGGTTCTGACCGTTGAAAAAAAGTGGCCATAGGCCCATGGCACAAAATCAAGTAACTCACGTTATCACCGCTCCTTACGTATTATCTTTTTGTTCTTCCATGACTTTTATCCAATACCGGTTCTCACATTTTTTTTTTTTCAAGTGGGTCCACCAGTGATTGATCTAAAGCACTGATATTGTGGCCCCAAAATTATCTTTTGCACCAAAATCTCCCATTGCTGTAGTTACTATCTTGACCGTTCATTTGCTTGCCACCAATTGTAGGGTTAGGATCTCTTTTTCTATCGGGGAGATTTTTACCCTGGACCATTCAGAGTGTGGCCCACCGTATCAAATCATGGATAACAACGCCATGGGTCCCACTTGTACGAAATGAAAACCCGCGTAGATTATTCTCGAGTCGAGCATTTTAAGTAGAATCGTGAAACGCTCCTGATCCCATGCATCGCACGGCTGTATGGTGATCCCTCCGTTGATATAGTGGGCCACCAAAGGATGCAGCAAAGCCTAAGATTGGTTCGATTGGAATGTCTCGAATATCAATGTATGTGATTGTCATAGCTATTTGAGGCCACTGATCAATAGATCAAGGGTCCTGATCATCCTTTAAGTGGGTCATGTGTCATGTGTACGGTGGGGATGGCAGAGACTGCAGACCAAACAAACCATGGTACATGTACTCCCATTAGTATCATAACCGTCCACACGGTGCTAATATGGCACTCGTGATTGCCCATAAAGTGGGCCACACTGTGTAGAAACGATGGCTAGAAAAAGACAAGTGGACCGTCCATTTGTTTCATATGTTGTGGGCCACCTTATGTATAAAATTCCCTTATTTTTTTAACGAACCAGATCTAATTTCTGTATCCCACACGATGGAAAGATCGAATCTCTCACACGTTTTCCAAATTGACACGTGTTGTTGCGGTGGATGTGCATGGCGGACGCGAATTGCCTCTGTCGACCCAGATGAAGTTCCTGTATGTGGGGCTCACTGAGATGTACGTGAGACATCCACTCCGTCCATCAGTTTCCCAAGCTCCCAATAGGACAGGGATCCAAAATTCAGGTAGGTCCAAAGCTCACTTGGACCACACCATACAAACAGTTGGGAATTGAACGTTCACCATTGAAAACTTTGTGTGGGCCACAGAAGTTTTTGATCAGGATGATATTTATACCTACGATTTATCCCAATGAAAATAACCTTATGAACGGCTCTAGAAAAAATTCAACAGTGGACGTTTCTATTCTCACTTTTTCCAGTCGTGTGGCCCACCTGAACTTTTGATCTGCCTGATTTTTGAATT